>CM041294.1:31003235-31243235 GCA_023052935.1 Piezodorus guildinii | reverse complement strand
ACAGCATTACCAAGGATTTTTTAATATCTTTAGAAAATCCTTGGGCTATGTGCCGGATTTGAACCCTTCACCTTTGGCATAGAAAGCCGTTGTGCTAGCGACCACACCGCTGGTGAACGCTTAATCATATAAGGTTTATTTGTTATTTAAAAATATTTGTTAATTTGTCCTCCTTTTTCACGTTTTTGTGTGTGTGTTGAGCATTGCAATTATTTTTTTCTTCTTTTAAGCTCGGTTGTGATAGAATAGTTATTTATTGTTATTTCAGTCGTTGGAGACCCTCTTGTGTCTCAGAGCTTTTAAAAGTGGACACCTAAAAATAAGAGAAAGCCTGGTTGCTCGAGCGCCTCCTTGCGTACGTAGAAACTGGAGGATCTCAATTTTTTTTTTAAATCCAACACCATTGTGGTTTGTAGTGACACTACATTTTTTAAAAAAAATATTTTAGCTTACCGATTACTTTGTATCCTTTTCTGAATACAAAATATTTTTATGGCTAATACTTTTAGTGTTGCAGCTTTGTTGGTATCAAATCAAAACAAAAACTAAAAATATAGTAAGGACCTGCTTTACAATTTTTGTCATCGCAAAACATTACCTAATTGGCAAGGAAATGTTTAACAAAATTCTCGAAAATAAATAAGAAACGAGACTTTACTGCTTTAAAAATGTATAGAGGAAATGGTACTCACCTTTAATTATTTATTCTTAGAAATTTCATTCATAGTTCTACATACTGTAAAAATGTCGATCTTGAGAACAGCTTTTTAATGAATTTTTAAAAATGGTAGAAATTCATTTTTCGCGTTATTTACTCATAAAAGGTTAAGCTAAAAAAATATGGAACAAATACAGATTGCACATTAATATGATGAGTACAAGTTACATAAAAGTGCCAGATTCAGCTGGTTCACGAGTTACAAAATTGTATTTGCTTTTTAAAAAAGTTTTTTTTAAAACTTAATAGTTTCCGCTACTTTTATAATGAACAAGGATAACGATGAGAGAACCGCCTACATTTTTGGTTTTTAGATCACATTACCTAAGTAGCCGAGAATATTGTAAAAAATATTCACGAAATTTACATTAACTGCAACTTATATCGCGCTGTAGGAGAAAAAAATCTGGTGCGGGCAACACACGACTTTCACTTACCTAGATTTTTAAAATCAATGAAAGAATTTTCAAATACAGTTAGAGATAAAAATACGTGAAAATATTAAGGAATTAATCAAATTGAATTTATATAGAAACATGTGTTTTATTAAAAAATCTATTATATTATTATTATTTTTTTTTTTTTTTTTTTTTTTTATTCGTATATATTACAATTTGTCATAATAGACAATAATAATAGTGCTACAGGACCTCATTCATACAATATTATATTATTATCTAAAATAATTGGTTAGTTTTATGTTCATTTCATCACTCTCTATTAACTTCTAAAAGCTTGTGTATGAGATGATATTTTTTCTAAAATCTTTAGCTTTCCAACGGTATATCATACATGTATATTACTGCTCTTATGTTCAAAAACGAAAAAGTGCATTAAAAAAATATTTTTTCTGTTTTCTCCTTTAGTCGGGTATCAAATTTATTCAATTTATATATTTACCTGTTTTTCATCAGCGTTAACAAGATAATCTAGTTATTATTATTGAATCTACAAAATTAAAGGTACTTTAGGGGAAGAAAATTTAAAATATCGGCATTTAAGCCCTGTCAGACCATTTTTATCCAAATAAAACCTACATGATATTAAAGCCCATTAAATTTTACATCGATATAGCGAGTTTAATCAAAATCGTCGGAACCGTTTTCGAGAAAATCGAAAAAAGGTGCAAAATGCATGTTATAAAGTGCCTCTTCTGGTAAGCTCATTTTGATGAAAAAAGTTTTGTCACGTCTCGGACGTATAGTTGTCTTAAATATGAAATTTCAGTTTCATACGACCTACCGTTTCCGCCCGGGAGTTACCACACACACACACACACACACACACACACACACACACACACACACACAGACCTTTTTTCGGGACTTGGTTATTTGGACTCAGGGGACCCTAAAACGTGTATTTCCGTTTAAAACTGGAATTCGAAAATTTTCACGATCGCAATTCTTCCCCTTACTATATATAGTAAGTGAAAGTAAAAATAAGCCAGAAGTCTGAAGCTAAGGGTTTTTTTTTATTTAAATTTTTTTATCTTTTTATCATTGCGCTGCATATACAGGTTTCTATTGTGTGAGCATTTTTCTTAAGGAAAGAGATCAAGTTCTTAAACCATTTTTGTTGAGAAAATGTCCTAAAAAAATTGTTCAAACCTATCTCTATATCTTTTTTTGATTTCCTCATTTACCAAAAAGGGGAGCGACGTGGTCTAGTGGATAGAGCGAAAGTCTACAGTTCTCTCCGGGTCTTAGGTTTGAATCGCGGCAAGAATGAATATTATTTATTCTGTTAATTCAACCAGAGTGGGGGGGGGAAGAGGGAGCGACTTTAGGATATGGAGTACCAGCCTATTTAAAGTGGGTACCCAAATATGGGAAAAACTGGCTGACTGATGAGCGTGATCAAGGGCTAATCACCTCAACTGCAGAAGCAGCGGTTCATCTCAGAACAGCTCCTTAAGCAACAAGCATATCTCTTGGCCACCGCCTGCGTCGTCGTCGAGGTGGGCTGTAAAGATTTCCAGAGCATTTTAATGTTTCTGCAAGTGGGTTAGTGTTGTATGTTAATCATTGGCGGAAGTTTTTGTTATGTTATATACAATAGTATTGACTGAAATCTTTGGAATGTTATCTAGGAATGGTGCATCCACTATTTTACGTAGCACTGTGAACTGACATAAGATAATATTTTTTTCTAAAATATTTGTCTTTCCAACGGTATATTTTAATACTGGTACGTATTTAACCCAAATGAAATATATATTTAATTAAAAATGAATGGATGGTTATGTTTTTTTTATCGGTGAGCTCACTATTTCTATTTCTGTAATATGTCTCAACCCCACCCACTTACAATTCACTTTTTTTTCTCTTTTTTTAACAATAAGAATAAAAAATACCAGATATTTGCAGATCACCTTTCCAAAACGTATAACTCGTATCCTGATACCCATAACCCAATCCATATCGAACATGTTTGAAGCATAACTAACTGTTCCTCTCATAATGTCTCTTTCTCCTAAAAAAGCATAAAAAAGTCGAAAAAAGCACCTGGCTATGACTTCATCACATCCCGCACTCATATAATGGCTCACTCCGTACCATCTATTTTCTTGTTTCTTGGAAACTGTCCATTATTAAAATGATACCAAAACCCAAAAAGTCCCAAAAATTCCATCCTCCTACTGTCCTATTTCCCTCTTGTCCATTATGGGCAAAATTCTAGAAATACACCTCCTAAACGTTTATATCTAATCCTTGGTCTCAACCACGTGATTCCTGACCATCACTTTGGAAATCGAACATCCCTTTCTACTGTACAGTAGTGTCTCCGTGTGGTGGATTTTATTTCTTTCACAGACTCTTGATCGAGTTTGGCGCCCAGGACTGCAATAAAAACTTCGGAAAATCCTCTCCCCTACATACTTTTTAATTATTCATTCTTATCTCACAGATAGAACTGTCAAAGTAAACCATAACCTTTCATACTCATCTATATTTTCTCAGATCACAGGTGTACCTTAGGGTAGCATCTTAGGCCCAAATCTTTATTCCGTTTATATATAGCTGATATTCCTATTCATCCTACGCCGATGACATTTTGTATGTTATCTGTAAGTAATAATCTAACAGTTGCATCACAAACCCTTCAGTCTCACATCCAATCCATTGAAGAATGGTGTTATAATTGGAGGATTAAAATCAATCCCAATAAATCCCATCAAATTACCTTTACCATTCGTCGCAAACCTGTGACTACCTGTCCCACTATATCCTTTAGCATCATCCCACTAATCCTTGTTGAACAGATCCTCTACCTAGGACTTCATCTTGACAAGCGTCATACTTGGAATCACACTAGGCTGAAATTACAAGAACAGCCTGCAGATATCGCATACTACAATACTTATTCGACAAACGGTCAAAACTCCCTATTCACTAAAAAATTATCATTTACATAACCATTATCAGACCTGTTTGGACCTATGGCATTGAGCTATGGGGATTCGCTAAACTATCAAACTAATCCTCAATTCTCCTTGCTTTGTTACTAATAAACTCGTCCATAGAGATCTAAATATGCCACTGGTATCAGACTTAGCCCGCGATAGATACCCATCCTTTAATTCCGAACTACCAGCCCACCCAAACCCGCTTGTCCGTAACCTGTCATTTACATATATTCTCGATAATCCTCGGTACGTGAAAATACGATGGCCTCGAGACCTGCTTATAAAATAAACTTTGAAGTGGTACCACTGGGTTTCTTCGTCACAGGTCTATTCATGCCTATTATTGTAATTCAGCGATTTTACTTATTGTATTTGTATATGCAGTTGTAAAAAACAATAAAATATATTTAAAAAAATCAATAGAAATAATTTATATGACAGAACAACGTGTGCCGGGTCAGTTAGTGATAAATAATAGTTTATGTAATGTTTAAATTTAAAAAAGGTAATTTCTCAATAATTACTGAATATTTCTAAGTAATAATTTTCTTTGTAAATAAGTTAATTGAGTAAGTTTGACGTGTTAGTGGGTAGCCATTGAGTACATATGATGTAGACGGATTGTGCTCCAACTTGGGAAACGTCAGCTAAAGGTGAGCCAGTTGACAGTTTAAGCGTGCAAGTTAGATGGGATTCCATGAATGTGCTCGGAAGTTGTAACTTGTGCGTAGGCTTAAGTTGAAGGGGGTTCTTGTCATGTTTGTCGCCTTGACAATTTTGTTCTGTATAAGTACACGGGTAATTATCAAGCCTTGGGTGAAATACTTGATGGTTTTATGAAATTGAAGAATAGGCCAGGTGTAACGGATATGTAGGTAACATCTTTTACTTACCTATATTTAATACGTATAGTAAGGAGAAGTATTGCGATTGTGAAATTTTGAACTTTGAATTGTCAGCCGAACTACTCGTTTCAGGCCCAAATGAGTAATCCTCCATAGTCTAAATAACCTAGTCTCAAAAAAAGGTTTGTGTATGATTCTTAATATCAATATTAGGAAAATGTATGGTTGTGTCACATGAAATGTTCGTTTTCAAGGTAAAGGTTTTTTATTAAAAATACGATATGAAAACAAGATAATTTTATTCGAAGTATTTACCTTCTTTTTCTACACATTTTTCCCAACCTGACACCTACTTTTTACCCCCGAACTGAAAAACTCTGAGCTTTAAAGTGAAACAAAATCTGAAAACGCACTTTTCACTTGATCATCATTTTCAAAAAGTTTTCCTTTGACGAAGTTGTCTAAATTCTTCTAAATTACCGAAAAGGTAATCTGTTGGAAACAAGTCGGGAGAATATGCTAGGTGCGGAAGAACTTCGTAGCCCAGTTCTTTCAATTTTTGCATGGTATGTTTTGAAACATGTGGTCTTGCTGCCGCTCTGTGAGATCATGAGGTACCCATGTATCGAGTTTTTTTTTTTTACTTTCCCAATACACTTTAAATGTCTGTAAATGGTAGATGCACTTGCATTTAGTTATGCTGAGAGTCTTTTAACTGTTTGGTAGAGGTTTCCTTCTACTGTATGTTTGAGGACGTCGTTGTCTATTACGGACGGAGGTCTTCCTCGGGGCAAGTTTTCAAAGTTGGTGTCCCCAGCTGAAAACAACGGCGAATGGTCCGTTCATTAACACTCCCTTCCTCAAACGCCTTGCAAATATTTCTAGCGGCCTCAGCTGCTGAATGGCCGAGTTTAAACTCGTTCAAAAGTATTACTCGAAAATCGCGTGTTTCCATGTTCATATTTGGAGGTATACTAAAAAGTGGGTAATTGATTGGGAAGCTAATGTTTATAATACACAGGTAGAGGATTAGTAACTGTTTACTTTGAATATGTAAACATTCGGAAGAAAACAACAGAGACCTGCAAAATCCTTTATGTATTTCAGAAACTATAAAAACGGACATTTCATGTGAAACAACCCAATAGTTTAAAGTATAAAACAAAAAAATTAAAAAAGCAGATGCGCGCAACACACGACTTTCACTTACCTCCGTTGTTAAAATCAATTTAAGAATTTTTAAATACATGTAGAGATAAAAATAAATTGTTAAAGAATTAATTAAATTGAATTTCAATAAAAACGTGTTTAATTAAATAATCTATTATATTTTTATCTAGAACAATCAGTTAGTTTTATCGGCTTTTCATCACTCTCTATTAACATTTACATTTCCGTGTATGAGATAATATTCTTTCTAAAATCTTCAGCTATCGAACGGTGTATTATACATCTAGATTACTATTATTGTGTTCAAATCACAAAAATTGCGTAAAAAAATATGTTTACACTTTTCTCTTTAGCTGCTTATCGAATTTGCTCAACTTGCATATTTAGCCGTTATTAAAGAATGCTAACCACGTGTGGTGTCTAATTAAAATATCGGAATTTACGCCCTGTGAGACTATTTTAATTAGAATGAAGCCTACATCATACTAAAGCCCATTAAATTTCACTAGATTTACCACTCACTCACACACCCCACACACACACACACACACAGGTCTTTTTTCGGGACTTAGTCACCCTACTTTTTTTGGACTCAGGAGACCTAAAAACGTGTTTCGGTGAAAACTCGAATTCGAAAATTTGCACTTTTACGATGAGAATAATTTTCTCTAGCTTATGTTTTATTTATAAATAATAAGTAAAAGTAAAAATATTTTCAATGTAATTAAAAAGTAAGAATTATGAAAATAAAATCAAGTGGGTAGTAAAAATTAGATTCCAGCGGATTTATGAATCTACTATATTTTCTTCTGTCTCAAGTATTTTATTATAACATTTTGTGTGTCTTATAGTATATCTAGTTGGATTTAATTAAATTTTGTAGTCTCCTGATGTTATTCTTCAACACACTTAACTCGCGGGTTTGCAATAGGAAGAAGTATATTCTATAGTGGTATTTTATACAATATAAAATTATACGACTAATTTGTTAAAAAAAAAATTAGACTTGACAAAGCAAGTCTTTTATCTTCAAATTATATTCAGAGTATAGCGTCTGTATATAAATATAAGATTATATAAAATCGTTATACACTTTTTATTCAAAAGATAAAATTTTAATAGTTGCATATTTTGATAGAATGCGTTAATGACAATTCATAAAAGTATTTCGTAAAATATTATGTGAGTTTATCATTTTCGGAACTCCTGACTTGAATAAAGAATTATATAAGGCGTAGTCTGGCATGATAAAGTATTTTTAATTAATTAATTTGTTTTTATTTGACCTTGCACTTCATACTTAAGCAAAATCCCGTGATGATGTAGATTAAATAAAATCTTTATCCATTTTTAATTCAAATCTTATGATTTGAATAGTTGCATATTTTGATATAATGTACTAATAATAATAGATAACAATTAATAATAGATGCACTATATAAATTCCATGTATCTTAGACCTACAAATTTCGTTGACATACAAAACGTTATGAACCTCTCCAATCATAGAAAGCCTGTATGTAGGTTTGTTTGTTTATTTATTTAACGTCACTTTGTGTTGATGTGGCTAATTGGACGATGGTACAGTGGGAGTTCTAAATTTTTCCTGTTCATGTTCAATTAGGATAGGGATCTTTTAAAATTACTTGACTTCGCACTGGTTCGGGACGACTTTTTAACGTCCCCTCCGAAGGACGGCATGACTAAAGATTTTTTACTCCCATTAAACTTTTTGACCCGCTACGCTACAGTGTAGCTCATGTATGTAAGTTGTAAATTAAATAAAGCTTTATCCATTTTCAATTCAAATCATATGATTTTAATAGTTGCATATTATGAAAGGATGTGCTAATAATAATTGATTAAAATTACTAAGTAAAATATTATTTGAGTTCATCGTGTTAGTAACTTCTGACTTAAATTAAGAATCGTAAATGGTGTAGTCTGACATGTTATAGTATTTATGATTAATTTATTTCTTTTTTTAATTGATATTTACACTTGTTACTTAAACCTTAATCCGGTTTAACTAAGACCTACAAATTTTCATCTTATAGAAAGTATGTATGTATGTAGTAGTGAAGTGAATGGTCCATGCCAGCCAGCTAGGACAATATTGTAATGAAACAGATATATATATAAAATACAAGGTTTCTTTTTTTTTTCTTTTGTTTTTCTTAGAGTGTTTTATCACGATTCTTACCTTTTAAAGATCTTATTTGTTGATTTGAAAAAAAGCTACTTAAAAAGGTCGAAATTTAGTAAATACTTAATAATTATCTCTTAGATAATATTACAACAGCTAGTTATTTCATATTTTTATTGATATTAAAAAAAAATTGGAGTTATTAATTGCCCCCTTAGTAATATATATAATTTTTAAATGACCGATGAATTCATTTTCCTTAAAATAAGAAAATTCACATTATTGAAAAAACTGGCCTTCCATTGTAATTAATTAAACTTTGTGCACTTAACAATTTTTGATTAATAAAATGCCAAAAGTTATAAACGAGACACCCGGCGCCATATTGTGCGATACTCTGGAAATGGCTTCTGTCTTTCCCATAGAATTTTTTGTGACCCATAAAAAAAAAGGAGAGACGTTCATCCAAAGCGATTGGATAGGACGCAGTTTTCATTTTTCACATAGCTGTCTTCTTTAGGTATGAGGCGGTGCATAGAAATAACAATAAAGTTTTATTGCACCACCTCCCCTAACTACTGATCATAAAGGAATATCTCTTGAAATTTTTATTTTACTAGGAAACTTACCGGGAACGAATGGAAGCTAGAGCGGATGAAGCTTTTTTTTTTACAATTTTTAATGTGCAGTGAACTATTTAAGTTTGACTGTCTCAAAATGTAAAAATCTGGTGCGGGCAACATACGAATTTCACTTACCTCCGTTTCTAAAATCGATTAGAGAATTTTCAAGTACAGTAAGAGATAAAAATGAGTAAAACCATTAAATAATTAATTAAATTGAATTTCTATAAAAACATGTGTTTTATTAAAAAATCTATTATATTATTATCTAAAATAATCAATTAGTTTTATCAGCTTTTCATCACTCTCTATTAATTTTTAAAAGCTTGTGTATAAGATAATATTGTTTCTAAAATCTTTAGCTTTCAAACGGTATATCATACATGTATATTACTGTTCTTATGTTCAAAAACAACAAAAATTGCATTCAAAAAATATTGTTTCAGCTTTTTCCTTTAGTTGGGTATCGAATTCATTAAATTTATATATTTACCTGTTATATATTTCATTATTGGTAACAAGATAATATAGTTATTTTTATAGAATCAACAAAATTAAAGGTACTTTATAGGAAGAAAATTTAAAATAGTATTCGGCAGATTATCTTAATCAGAATGAAACCTACATGATATTAAAGCCTATTGAATTTTACATCGATATAGCGAGTTTAATCAAAATCGTCGGAACCGTTTTTGAGAAAAATATAAAAAGGTGCAATAAGCAATTTTTAATACGTTATTCTGAAGATGAGGTGATGAGGCCTTGAAACGTAAATATGTATAATTGATTTGAAATAAAATATATTAATGAGAGTATTCAAATTTGAATTTGATAGAAAATTAGATTTATGTATATAATAAACACTATTAAAGTTTTTTTTTTTTTGGGAGGGGGGCTGCGTGGTTTTACAAAACGTGGTTATTCTACAAAACGAAAAATAATCATTGAAATCGGTTTAGAAATACATATTTAGAGTTTTGAAATTATCAGTAATGATAGACCATTTTCCTTTTAATTATTTAAGTCTCTTCATATTAGTTAATTGCCTTTAAACAGCTTTATAAACAGTTGAAATGGCGGCCGATTAAAATTGATTTAATTTAATAACTCAGTTATTTTTGAAGATATAGACAAATTTTTAACAAAAAAAAACGCGAATATCTATAAAAAGGAGAAAAAAAATTGAAGTTTTTCCGTTAAATTCGCTAATAACTCTGACTTTTTCGAAGATAGACAAAAATAGGAGCAGAGTTTTGGAATCAGTGAAGTGCGAAATATGTGTATTGATTTTTTATCGTATATATTTTATTTAATTGATTCATTCTATTTAAATAGTGTGTGAATGTTGTCTCAAAGCACTATTCCTTGTGTCCTTAGTGAGAAAAAAACAAAAAAAAAACGTCATGTTGCTGAATAATAAAACTTGTTAATTACGAAAAAACATTGTATTCTTTACTGTAGATTTTCTGATAAATTCTCTGCTAACCTTTTATATTAAATGAGATTATTTAAGTAATTCAAGATTATTTTTTGAGATCTAACTCAATGCAAAATTACTGTAAATTACTCATTTGAAAAGAATATTAGAATCTTTAATACGAAAGCTTAGATTGTGTGTTTGGGATATTTTTGGCGTAAAATATCGGGAAATACATATCGTAGGAAAAAAAAAAAATTTGATTTAAGTTTGTTAATCAGTGGTTCGAAAATTCAAACTGAAAGAATGGAATAATTTTGATAAAAACTTAGTTGTATATTAGTTAATGGAATTTTTAAAAAACGCTGGTTGAGGGAAGTGATTACCAATCAGGAAGATACTGAATCTTAATTTTAAGTGACTTGAAATCATTAATCAAGAAGACTAATTAAGGCATTTTATGTTAAACGACGAAAATATTGAAGATTTTTTTTTCTTTTGAAGCCTCCGATTCGGTTATGGACCCGATCGCTGATCCTCTTAATGGCGTGGTCGCTTCTTCTCCATGAATATTCAATGTCTTCGATTAAAAGAATGCGGAGGGAGGCAAAGTGTTGTAAGAGAAAACTCTGGAGGGTTTGTTTTTCTCCTTCTTAACTATTTGCGAAACATCGGAAGATGATGTGAATTATTTATCGTTTATTCGGCTTTTAAACGATATCATTTATTTGATTAAAAACACTGTATTGTTTGTTATTTTGTAAAATAATTTATTCGGAATTGAATATATGCTCATAATATAAAATAAATTTTATAACGATAATAATGTCGTAACAGTATACGATAAATTTACGCTGTATACTTTTCTTCTTTAAGACCTCCTTACGAAGAATGCTACGTTTTAATTCCTCGGCTCTAACGATATTGTTTTAAACTAATTTTTACTTTCACTTACTATATATAGTAAGGGAAAGTATTGCGATCACTAAAATTTTCGAATTCCAGTTTTCAACGGAAATACACGTTTTAGGGTTCCCTGAGTCCAAAAATTAACCAAGTCCTGCAAAAAAGTGTGTCTGTGTGTGTGGTAACTCCCGGGCGGAAACGTTAAGTCCTATGAAACTACTACCTGATTGTTTTAGATAAAAATATAATAGATTTTTTAATAAAACACATGTTTCTATATAAATTCAATTTAATTAATTCTTTAATAGTTTCACTAATTTTTATCTCTGGCTGTCTTTAAAAATTCATTAATTGATTTTAACAACGGAGGTAAGTGAAAGTCGTGTGACGCGCGCAACAGATTTTTTTTGTTTATAAACAAATGGGCTGTAATATAAGATAAGATTTACCCGCGTTGAAATAACTCTATCAGGATATATGTTTGAAAATGTACAGAAAATTTATTAGTTAGGCAGCTGAAGGAGCGAAATATGTGTTATTTATTTTGTGAAATCACTTGGCTTATGAGCAACGCCTTAAGGTTTTCGAGAATAAGGTACCACGTAAAATATTTGATCCCATGAGGCACGAGGCCACGGGTAATTTAGAAGGTATCGCTACGCTGAATGACGGAGCTTATACCATGTCAGAATAATTAAATTGATAGCATCCCAGAACATGCAGCTACATGAAATGGTCGTGTGAACTTAGGCTCAGTGAACGACGAATTCCTAAAATGTTAGTATGCGCTGAACCGAATGGTAGTCGTCCGAGAGGATTGTAAGAAGACTGATATCGGGGACTGCTTATTTTAAAACGCTACATCTTTGCTAGTTCTGAACCAATTTCAATAATTATTTTTTTATTTCGTAGGAAATTTAATTTTAAAAGGAAATGCCTTTAATTTTGTTTATTCTATAAAAATAACTATATTTTCTTGTTACCACTAAAGAAAAACAAGTAAATATATAAATTGAATGAATTCGATACCCAACTAAAGGAGAAAAAAAAAAAAAATTGTAATGCAATTTTTCGTTTTCGGACATAAGAACTGTAATATACATGTATGATACACCGTTGGAAAGCTAAAGATTTTAGAAAAAATATCTCATACACAAGCTTTTAAAAGTTAATCGAGAGTGATAAAAAGCCGATAAAACTAAGTAATTTTTTTAGATAATAATATAATAGATTTTTTAATAAAACTCATGTTTCTATAGAAATTCAATTTAATTAATTCTTTAATAGTTTCACGTATTTTATCACTAACTTATTTGAAAATTCTTTCATTGATTTTAAAAATAGAGGTAAGTGAAAGTCGTGTGTTGCCAGCCCCAGATTTTTTTTTTTTTTAGTGAATAGGAATCTCACATTGTTGTGTGACTTGGCTTGACTAAATACTTTGCTATTTTTTTCGTAATAAATTCATTTTTACATACTCACTTGGATCAATACAGGAACCA
The DNA here is from genome assembly GCA_023052935.1 of Piezodorus guildinii. Lineage (NCBI taxonomy): Eukaryota > Metazoa > Arthropoda > Insecta > Hemiptera > Pentatomidae > Piezodorus > Piezodorus guildinii. Next base: position 31,230,499 of record CM041294.1, on the reverse strand, counting down.
AGGAAAACAAAGCATTGTTTTCTTCTTAGGCATCAATCTTCATTCGGTTGTTTTTGTACGTTGATGATATCTCTCTGACATAGAGTTTTATTTATTACACGATTTTTTCTCTTGGCGGAACGTAAACATGATTAAAATTTGCCGTGAATTGAATTTTATGCTAAACATAATAAATAAATTTATGTACGTGATTCTTTATTGATCGATTTCGTCTATAATAATATGACCAAAAAAAAAATTTATCCCTCCAATGTCTATTAATTTAAGTAAGCCCTTAGTTTCCAGATACGTAGAATCCGAATAACGAATAAAAAAATACCAAAAGTTGTCAATAATAAATAAATATTTGTTATTGCTTTTGAAGTTAATGCGCTTGAAGCCGTTTTTTATTTATCATTTTATTTTATGTAGATAATTTTTGTAGAAACTTTATTGAATAACTCAATGCCAAATCAGAATCTTACAACAGATGTTGATTTTTATCTCTATTGTTTTTGTGTATGGGGTAGAGTTATTTAATTAAATGGTTCCCTATTTATTTTATTATTCTAACATCAAACGTATCCAATCCAAAGTCCTTCGAACAATAGTTAATGCTCCTTATTACGTTACGAACTGTACCCTACACCAGGACCTTAATATTCCATTTATTTTAGACCTGGTACCATCCAAATTCCATCAGAACCTTCTTCATCATCCTAATCTTCTTGCTCAATCGCTCTCCAGCTCCACCCATCCCTACAATCCTCCTCGAAGATAAAAACGGCAGTGGCCCCGCGACGTTTTGTAAACATTTATTCTGGAGTTCTGACAGTGGTCAGATCCTCCACTCATGTAATGTATGTTTGTGGCTATTTCGCCCTAGCTCGGCCTCCACTGGCTTACAGCAGTGATGTGCTGGGTGAGAGGCGCTGGGATCTCTTGGATTCGGCTTCTTCCCCCACTTGTGGAGGGAGCAGCCGAGTCTAGGGTCCTTTTAGCAGATTGTATGTAATGGTTAAATTTGTTTGTATGATTTTTATTTATTTCCCAACATGTATTTATCTCTACTAAAGGATGTTGTTTTGATTTGTTTGTTGTTGTTTTTTTTTTTATTAATTGTTATTTTTTTGTATATATTTGAATTTATTATTATGATTATTTATTTCCGATTTTATGTAATTTGACTTTATCATTATTTTCTGAATATTTCGTACGAATATGTATTACATCACTATTACTACTGTTCATTATATAACAAATTGTAATATTTCTAAATAAATAAAAAAAAAAAATATTTTATTGATATTTACGGCTAAAAATATCATAGAGGATCATCTGCACGGAATGTTTTCTATCGGTTAAGGATAAATAAGGAAAATTAAACAGCCTACATTTAAATACCTATGTAAGCAGTTAAAATGGCAGTCGATTAAAAGTAATTTAAATTCATAACTCGTTTATTATTGAAGATAGGGAAAAAATTATTAGTGTTTTTTAACCTAAAACACGCGAATATCTATAAAAAGGAGAAGAAATAAAAAAATAAATTGAAATTTCACCCTTAAATTCTCCAATAATTCAGTAATTGCTGAAGATAAACAAAAAAATGTATAGATTGTGGAATCAGTAAAATGAGATAAACAAAAAAAAAAAAAAAAAAATGAAAAAGGAATAGATTGTAATCTTGTCTATTCTTGTAGCTCCGTTATTTTCGAAGATACATGAAATTTTATTATTGTTTTTTTTAAGGGAAAAACGCGAATAATTATAAAAAAAAGAAAAAAATTAAAATTTTACCCATACATATCACCAATTTTACCATAATTCAGTTATTTTTGTAGATGAAAGAAAATATGATTCGTAAAGCACGATAAGTTGAGAAAATTAAAAAATAATAATATGATCAAGTACAACTTATCAAGAGATATAATTCCCTGATAACTTGGTTTTTATTGATGATAGAAAAAAAAAATATAAAGTGTTTTAGAATCAGAAAATTTAATTTGAAATATCCGAATAAAAATCGAAAGAAAAGAAAAGGAAATGGTAATGAAGGCTATTATAAATGCTTTAGGTTTACTATCTTTAATAATGAACCTTTGTGAGGATCGACCAAAAAAGTTACGTCCTCTCAAAATTTGAGGGCTCAGGATATGTAGAACCTGAATAAAGTATAAAAAAAAAAATCCGTTTTACCAAATTAATAAATAAATACCAAAAACATTAGTTCTTTCTAATAGAGTATTAAATTTCCTACAAAATAAAAAAATAATTATTGAAATTGGTTCAGAACTAGCAAAGATGTAGCGTTTTAAAATAAGCAGTCCCCGATATCAGTCTTCTTACAACCCTCTCGGACGCCTACCATTCGGTTCAGCGCATACTAACATTTTAGGAATTCGTCGTTCACTGAGCCTAAGTTCACACGTCCATTTCATGTAGCTGCATGTTCTGTAGCCCATTTGTTTATAAACAAAAAAAATCTGTTGCGCGCGTCACACGACTTTCACCTACCTCCGTTGTTAAAATCAATTAATGAATTTTTAAAGACAGCCAGAGATAAAAATTAGTGAAACTATTAAAGAATTAATTAAATTGAATTTATATAGAAACATGTGTTTTATTAAAAAATCTATTATATTTTTATCTAAAACAATCAGGTAGTAGTTTCATAGGACTTAACGTTTCCGCCCGGGAGTTACCACACACACACACACACACTTTTTTGCAGGACTTGGTTAATTTTTGGACTCAGGGAACCCTAAAACGTGTATTTCCGTTGAAAACTGGAATTCGAAAATTTTAGTGATCGAAATACTTCCCCTTACTATATAGTAAGTGAAAGTAATAGGTAAAGGATCCGATTAAAAATAATTTAACTAATAATTCAATAATTTCAGGTCTAAGTTTGATAGAAATTTGGAACATACTGAGTAAGATGTGTCGTTTACGAACCGGACAGGCAGAAATGTCCAGTTCTTTATGTTTTATAATTTAAATAATTTTATGCATGAAATTAATAACATAAAAAAATGAAGATTAAGGAAAACGTAATTGTGAGTGTAATAACAACTGACCTCTACATTATATCTAAGAGGGAGTAGAAAGTACACACACTAGCCATTAACCCTTCTCCAATTTATAAAATCTACCAAGAATTTCTCTAAGTAGTCTCTTAGGACTTATTGTAGGTGGGATGACTATTGCTAACTGAAAGACTTCCGTGACTAGGGTTCTAGAGCCCTAATCGCAGCGGGAAATGCTATCTGGCACGCTATATCAGTTGCCTTGCCTCTATCTAACATCTAAAGCCACCGTCCCCTCGCGTTAAGGGCTTACTGTGGTCGCTTAAATACCGCACTTTACTGCCTTCCAGATTTTACGAAGTATGCGTCTCATATCTCCAGATATCACAAAATAGAATTAATGAAAACTCTAGATCTTATAAAAATATGATGTTTATGCATAAATTCACAACTTTATTATTATCGTTTCATTAAAAACAATACAAATTAGACACGAATTATATTTGTTCCCTTGATTGTTGAATTAAGATTTAATGTTGTATCGTTTTTTTTTTATAGAATTTGAAAAAATACCGAGGCTTGGCTTCTTAAAATATTATATTTTAAAACAAAATGACTAATTAAGGCATTTTATGTTAAACGACGAAAATATTGAAGATTTTTTTTTCTTTTGAAGCCTCCGATTCGGTTATGGACCCGATCGCTGATCCTCTTAATGGCGTGGTCGCTTCTTCTCCATGAATATTCAATGTCTTCGATTAAAAGAATGCGGAGGGAGGCAAAGTGTTGTAAGAGAAAACTCTGGAGGGTTTGTTTTTCTCCTTCTTAACTATTTGCGAAACATCGGAAGATGATGTGAATTATTTATCGTTTATTCGGCTTTTAAACGATATCATTTATTTGATTAAAAACACTGTATTGTTTGTTATTTTGTAAAATAATTTATTCGGAATTGAATATATGCTCATAATATAAAATAAATTTTATAACGATAATAATGTCGTAACAGTATACGATAAATTTACGCTGTATACTTTTCTTCTTTAAGACCTCCTTACGAAGAATGCTACGTTTTAATTCCTCGGCTCTAACGATATTGTTTTAAACTAATTTTTACTTTCACTTACTATATATAGTAAGGGAAAGTATTGCGATCACTAAAATTTTCGAATTCCAGTTTTCAACGGAAATACACGTTTTAGGGTTCCCTGAGTCCAAAAATTAACCAAGTCCTGCAAAAAAGTGTGTGTGTGTGTGTGGTAACTCCCGGGCGGAAACGTTAAGTCCTATGAAACTACTACCTGATTGTTTTAGATAAAAATATAATAGATTTTTTAATAAAACACATGTTTCTATATAAATTCAATTTAATTAATTCTTTAATAGTTTCACTAATTTTTATCTCTGGCTGTCTTTAAAAATTCATTAATTGATTTTAACAACGGAGGTAAGTGAAAGTCGTGTGACGCGCGCAACAGATTTTTTTTGTTTATAAACAAATGGGCTGTAATATAAGATAAGATTTACCCGCGTTGAAATAACTCTATCAGGATATACGTTTGAAAATGTACAGAAAATTTATTAGTTAGGCAGCTGAAGGAGCGAAATATGTGTTATTTATTTTGTGAAATCACTTGGCTTATGAGCAACGCCTTAAGGTTTTCGAGAATAAGGTACCACGTAAAATATTTGATCCCATGAGGCACGAGGCCACTGGGTAATTTAGAAGGTATCGCTACGCTGAATGACGGAGCTTATACCATGTCAGAATAATTAAATTGATAGCATCCCAGAACATGCAGCTACATGAAATGGTCGTGTGAACTTAGGCTCAGTGAACGACGAATTCCTAAAATGTTAGTATGCGCTGAACCGAATGGTAGGCGTCCGAGAGGATTGTAAGAAGACTGATATCGGGGACTGCTTATTTTAAAACGCTACATCTTTGCTAGTTCTGAACCAATTTCAATAATTATTTTTTTATTTCGTAGGAAATTTAATTTTAAAAGGAAATGCCTTTAATTTTGTTTATTCTATAAAAATAACTATATTTTCTTGTTACCACTAAAGAAAAACAAGTAAATATATAAATTGAATGAATTCGATACCCAACTAAAGGAGAAAAAAAAAAAAAAATTGTAATGCAATTTTTCGTTTTCGGACATAAGAACTGTAATATACATGTATGATACACCGTTGGAAAGCTAAAGATTTTAGAAAAAATATCTCATACACAAGCTTTTAAAAGTTAATCGAGAGTGATAAAAAGCCGATAAAACTAAGTAATTTTTTAGATAATAATATAATAGATTTTTTAATAAAACTCATGTTTCTATAGAAATTCAATTTAATTAATTCTTTAATAGTTTCATGTATTTTATCACTAACTGTATTTGAAAATTCTTTCATTGATTTTAAAAATAGAGGTAAGTGAAAGTCGTGTGTTGCCAGCCCCAGATTTTTTTTTTTTTTTAGTGAATAGGAATCTCACATTGTTGTGTGACTTGGCTTGACTAAATACTTTGCTATTTTTTTCGTAATAAATTCATTTTTACATACTCACTTGGATCAATACAGGAACCAAGGAAAACAAAGCATTGTTTTCTTCTTAGGCATCAATCTTCATTCGGTTGTTTTTGTACGTTGATGATATCTCTCTGACATAGAGTTTTATTTATTACACGATTTTTTCTCTCTGGCGGAACGTAAACATGATTAAAATTTGCCGTGAATTGAATTTTATGCTAAACATAATAAATAAATTTATGTACGTGATTCTTTATTGATCGATTTCGTCTATAATAATATGACCAAAAAAAAAAATTTATCCCCTCCAATGTCTATTAATTTAAGTAAGCCCTTAGTTTCCAGATACGTAGAATCCGAATAACGAATAAAAAAATACCAAAAGTTGTCAATAATAAATAAATATTTGTTATTGCTTTTGAAGTTAATGCGCTTGAAGCCGTTTTTTATTTATCATTTTATTTTATGTAGATAATTTTTGTAGAAACTTTATTGAATAACTCAATGCCAAATCAGAATCTTACAACAGATGTTGATTTTTATCTCTATTGTTTTTGTGTATGGGGTAGAGTTATTTAATTAAATGGTTCCCTATTTATTTTATTATTCTAACATCAAACGTATCCAATCCAAAGTCCTTCGAACAATAGTTAATGCTCCTTATTACGTTACGAACTGTACCCTACACCAGGACCTTAATATTCCATTTATTTTAGACCTGGTACCATCCAAATTCCATCAGAACCTTCTTCATCATCCTAATCTTCTTGCTCAATCGCTCTCCAGCTCCACCCATCCCTACAATCCTCCTCGAAGATAAAAACGGCAGTGGCCCCGCGACGTTTTGTAAACATTTATTCTGGAGTTCTGACAGTGGTCAGATCCTCCACTCATGTAATGTATGTTTGTGGCTATTTCGCCCTAGCTCGGCCTCCACTGGCTTACAGCAGTGATGTGCTGGGTGAGAGGCGCTGGGATCTCTTGGATTCGGCTTCTTCCGCCACTTGTGGAGGGAGCAGCCGAGTCTAGGGTCCTTTTAGCAGATTGTATATATTGTATATGGTTAAATTTGTTTGTATGATTTTTATTTATTTCCCAACATGTATTTATCTCTACTAAAGGATGTTGTTTTGATTTGTTTGTTGTTGTTTTGTTTTTTATTAATTGTTATTTTTTTGTATATATTTGAATTTATTATTATGATTATTTATTTCCGATTTTATGTAATTTGACTTTATCATTATTTTCTGAATATTTCGTACGAATATGTATTACATCACTATTACTACTGTTCATTATATAACAAATTGTAATATTTCTAAATAAATAAAAAAAAAAAAATATTTTATTGATATTTACGGCTAAAAATATCATAGAGGATCATCTGCACGGAATGTTTTCTATCGGTTAAGGATAAATAAGGAAAATTAAACAGCCTACATTTAAATACCTATGTAAGCAGTTAAAGGATCTTGTCTATTCTAATATTACAGTTCTTATGTCCGAAAACGAAAAATTGCATTACAATTTTTTTTTTTTTTTCTCCTTTAGTTGGGTATCGAATTCATTCAATTTATATATTTACTTGTTTTTCTTTAGTGGTAACAAGAAAATATAGTTATTTTTATAGAATAAACAAAATTAAAGGCATTTCCTTTTAAAATTAAATTTCCTACGAAATAAAAAAATAATTATTGAAATTGGTTCAGAACTAGCAAAGATGTAGCGTTTTAAAATAAGCAGTCCCCGATATCAGTCTTCTTACAATCCTCTCGGACGCCTACCATTCGGTTCAGCGCATACTAACATTTTAGGAATTCGTCGTTCACTGAGCCTAAGTTCACACGACCATTTCATGTAGCTGCATGTTCTGGGATGCTATCAATTTAATTATTCTGACATGGTATAAGCTCCGTCATTCAGCGTAGCGATACCTTCTAAATTACCCAGTGGCCTCGTGCCTCATGGGATCAAATATTTTACGTGGTACCTTATTCTCGAAAACCTTAAGGCGTTGCTCATAAGCCAAGTGATTTCACAAAATAAATAACACATATTTCGCTCCTTCAGCTGCCTAACTAATAAATTTTCTGTACATTTTCAAACGTATATCCTGATAGAGTTATTTCAACGCGGGTAAATCTTATCTTATATTACAGCCCATTTGTTTATAAACAAAAAAAATCTGTTGCGCGCGTCACACGACTTTCACTTACCTCCGTTGTTAAAATCAATTAATGAATTTTTAAAGACAGCCAGAGATAAAAATTAGTGAAACTATTAAAGAATTAATTAAATTGAATTTATATAGAAACATGTGTTTTATTAAAAAATCTATTATATTTTTATCTAAAACAATCAGGTAGTAGTTTCATAGGACTTAACGTTTCCGCCCGGGAGTTACCACACACACAGACACACTTTTTTGCAGGACTTGGTTAATTTTTGGACTCAGGGAACCCTAAAACGTGTATTTCCGTTGAAAACTGGAATTCGAAAATTTTAGTGATCGCAATACTTTCCCTTACTATATATAGTAAGTGAAAGTAAAAATTAGTTTAAAACAATATCGTTAGAGCCGAGGAATTAAAACGTAGCATTCTTCGTAAGGAGGTCTTAAAGAAGAAAAGTATACAGCGTAAATTTATCGTATACTGTTACGACATTATTATCGTTATAAAATTTATTTTATATTATGAGCATATATTCAATTCCGAATAAATTATTTTACAAAATAACAAACAATACAGTGTTTTTAATCAAATAAATGATATCGTTTAAAAGCCGAATAAACGATAAATAATTCACATCATCTTCCGATGTTTCGCAAATAGTTAAGAAGGAGAAAAACAAACCCTCCAGAGTTTTCTCTTACAACACTTTGCCTCCCTCCGCATTCTTTTAATCGAAGACATTGAATATTCATGGAGAAGAAGCGACCACGCCATTAAGAGGATCAGCGATCGGGTCCATAACCGAATCGGAGGCTTCAAAAGAAAAAAAAATCTTCAATATTTTCGTCGTTTAACATAAAATGCCTTAATTAGTCATTTTGTTTTAAAATATAATATTTTAAGAAGCCAAGCCTCGGTATTTTTTCAAATTCTATAAAAAAAAAACGATACAACATTAAATCTTAATTCAACAATCAAGGGAACAAATATAATTCGTGTCTAATTTGTATTGTTTTTAATGAAACGATAATAATAAAGTTGTGAATTTATGCATAAACATCATATTTTTATAAGATCTAGAGTTTTCATTAATTCTATTTTGTGATATCTGGAGATATGAGACGCATACTTCGTAAAATCTGGAAGGCAGTAAAGTGCGGTATTTAAGCGACCACAGTAAGCCCTTAACGCGAGGGGACGGTGGCTTTAGATGTTAGATAGAGGCAAGGCAACTGATATAGCGTGCCAGATAGCATTTCCCGCTGCGATTAGGGCTCTAGAACCCTAGTCACGGAAGTCTTTCAGTTAGCAATAGTCATCCCACCTACAATAAGTCCTAAGAGACTACTTAGAGAAATTCTTGGTAGATTTTATAAATTGGAGAAGGGTTAATGGCTAGTGTGTGTACTTTCTACTCCCTCTTAGATATAATGTAGAGGTCAGTTGTTATTACACTCACAATTACGTTTTCCTTAATCTTCATTTTTTTATGTTATTAATTTCATGCATAAAATTATTTAAATTATAAAACATAAAGAACTGGACATTTCTGCCTGTCCGGTTCGTAAACGACACATCTTACTCAGTATGTTCCAAATTTCTATCAAACTTAGACCTGAAATTATTGAATTATTAGTTAAATTATTTTTAATCGGATCCTTTACCTATTACTTTCACTTACTATATAGTAAGGGGAAGTATTGCGATCGTGAAAATTTTCGAGTTCCAGTTTTCAACGGAAATACACGTTTTAGGGTCCACTGAGTCCAAATAACCAAGTCCCGCAAAAAGGTCTGTGTGTGTGTATGGTAACTCCCGGGCGGAAACTGTGAGTCCTATGAAACTGAAATTTCATATTTAAGACAACTATACGCCCGAGACGTGACAAAACTTTTTTCATCAAAATGAGCTTACCAGAAGAGGCACTTTATACTATGCATTTTGCACCTTTTTTCGATTTTCTCGAAAACTGTTCCGACGATTTTGATTAAACTCGCTATATCCATGTAAAATTTAATGGGCTTTAATATCATGTAGGTTTTATTCTGATTAAAATGGTCTGACAGGGCTTAAATGCCGATATTTTAAATTTTCTTCTCCTAAAGTACCTTTAATTTTGTAGATTCAATAAAAATAACTTTATTATCTTGTTAACACTGATGAAAAACAGCAAAATATATAAATTGAATAAATTCGATACCCAACTAAAGGATAAAATAGAAAAAATATTTTTTTAATGCAATTTTTCGTTTTTGAACATAAGAGCAGTAAAATACATGTATGATATACCGTTGGAAAGCTAAAGATTTTAGAAAAAATATTATCTCATACACATGATTTTAAAAGTTAATAGAGAGTGATGAAATGAACATAAAACTAACTGATTATTTCAGATAATAATATAATAGATTATTTTATAAAACACATGTTTCTGTAGAAATTTAATTTAATTAATTCTTTAATAGTTTCACGTATTTTTATTTCTAACTGTTTTTGAAAATTCTTTCATACATTTTTAAAATGGAGGTAAGTGAAAGTCGTGTGTTGCCCGCACCAGATTTTTTTTTAACGTTTTGATGTTATTTATTCGAATTACTATGGAGAGGAAAACGTATTTTTTCAACACCAGAAGAGGCTTTAGAAGAAATGGGACGTCAGCAAGAATCTGACATTGAGCCTTTTCTGTCTGATATGTCTATTTCCGAAGACGAAGATTGCGGTCTAATAAATGATGATAATCTGGAAGATAGATTTTCTTCAGTGGAAAGTGACATTATTTACAACCCAATTACCAATTTAGAGTTAGCTTTTCACAAATTTTGTTTGTTCATCATCAGTTACATGTATCCAAATGTTTATTTTTCTGTTATTAACTGTTATTTTGGTTGATTATATATATTATTTAATATAAATACTATAAAAATTAACCCTTAAACAAAGTTTTAACTTATTTCTGAAAACAGCGGGTCCGGAGCTCACCTTACCCACGGAGGGTTAATATTACGTTATATTACTGTGGCTGATCTACAGTGGGAGTCCTAAATGTTTTCAGGTTTAAAGAATACCTGTAATCGCATAGGTCCGGAGTCACTATTTCACGTCTCCTACGAAGGACTAAATAACTAATGACGTATTAATCCCTTTATAAATACCATGTCCATCTGCCACGATTTTTTACGCTTATCTAGTTTGTACGTTTCTAATTTTTACTTTCACTTACCTATATATAAAATATATGGTAAGAGAAAGTATTGCGATCGTGAAAATTTTCGAATTCTAGGTTTCATCAGAAATACACGTTTTAGTGTCCCTTGAGTCCAAATGACCAAGAACCGCGAATGGTCTGTGTTTGTGTCCGTATGTGTGGTATGTCTAGCTCAAAAACGAAAAGTTGTACTTAACATGTAATTTAGACTTAAAACTACTATACACCCGAGATGTTACAGCAACTTTTTCATCAAAAAAGGCTCTAACGATTTTGATTAAAGTCGCTATATCGATGTAAAATGTAATGAGCTTTAATATCATGTTAGTTTAATTCTAATTGAAATAGTCTTAAATGCCGATATTTTCTTCCTCCAAACTACCTTTAATTTTGTACATTCCAAAAGATTAACCATATCATCTTAATGGCTCTCATGAAGGACGCCTAAATATGAAAGTAGAGCTAATTTGATAAACAACTAAAGGAGAAAAGTGCAAACATATTTTTTATGCATTTTTTGTGTTTTTGAAGACAAGAAAAGTAATATAGATGTATAATATACCGTTGGATAGCTAAAGATTTTAGAAATAATATTACCTAATACACGGAATTGTAAAGGGTAATGGAGAGTGATGAAAAGGCAATGGAACTAACTGTATCTGGTTCCTGAAAAGGGAAATACATGTTGACCGTGCTGTCACCTGGCGGTCTGAAAAGAAGCAGAGCGCTCCTAGTGTGATCACCTTGAGTTGTAGTCGATTACCTCAAACACTAACTGATTGTTGTGGATAAAAATATAATAGATTATTTAATAAAACACATGTTTCTATTGAATCCAATTTAATTAATTCTTTAACACTTTATTTGTATCTATACATGTATTTAAAAATTCTTGAATTGACTTTAACAACAGAGGTAAGTAAAAGTCGTGTGTTGCGCGCACCAGATTTTTAATGTCTTGTAACGGTGGCACTGTCAATCAAAACACGGAGGTTACACGGCGGTTTTTCTGGTCCCTCAGTGTTGCGAGGTGGAAAGTAATTTAATTATTAATATTAAGTTTTTACCTGCAACACTGAGGTAACCAACCAATTACCTGCATTTTGTGCATCGTCTGTACTTGTTGTTTTGTGGTGATATAGTTAAAAATCTTGTGTTATTGTTTATTTATTTATTTAACGTCACTTTATGCTACTATGGCTAATCGGACGATGCTACAGTGGGAGTCCTAAATTTTGCCTATCCAGGTTTTATTAGGATAGGGATCTTTAACGAGTACCTGACATCGCACAGGCTCGAGACCACCTTTTAACGTCCTCTGCGAAGGACGGCGTAACTAAGGATTTTTTACTCCCATTAAAAAATCCTAGGACCACCTGCGGGTTTGAACCTGTGACCTTTAGCATGAGAGGCTGTTACGCTAGCCACCCAGCTACAAGTGAACCCTAAAAATCTTGTGTTGTGTAGACTTGTAAAATATTATTTTAAATTTTATTTTATTATCAAGAAAAAGTTTGTTTTTTTATTTCGTATTTTTTATCATTTTAATTGTGTTAAATCGTTCTTTCAGTTTATTGAAGTAACTTTTATTTTCGAACTTTATTTATTTTATCATTTTCCAACATCCATCAAAATCTAATAGTATTTTTTGCTTGTTAGAGGCTCATTGTCATAATCCTTCTGTCTAACATTCTTTTGAAGTTTCTGTATGTTTGCTTAGCTGCTTTTGTAAGCTAAAAAAAAAATAAAGAAATGTGGGATATACTTGTATTAACAAGAATAATTTTGTCATCGACTAATAGTAAATAACTGCTGATTAAAATGTTTGTAGAGCATTGCAACTAACAAACAATTTACAAATTTCTGATACTTATTATGTTCTATTCTATGTAACCTGGTTAGTTTTTGTTTATGTTTTGCTTCATTGAAATTTTGTATCAGTTTAAATATAGTTTTTGTTCGTGCGTAAATGATGGTACTTTCTATATATAATCTTCGGGATCACCAAGGTTTTTGTTAGTTTATCTTTTTATCATAATACGAGGCATGTTTTTTAAGTAAGTACCGTTTTGGAATTAAAAAAAAAGACGTGCAAAGATATCGCAATAATTTTATTTTTATATGGAAGCCTGTACCTTAATCTACTTTTCTACATAATTCCCATGAATTTTGAGGCACTTCTCATAACGCGGCACCAGTTTTTGAATACCCTCCTCAAAAAATTCTGCCGCCTTACTTGTTAACCACTGCATCACAAATGTTTTGACTTCGTTATCGTCTTGAAGACGCCGACCGCCCAGGTGTTTCTTCAAGTGCAGGAACAAATGGTATCATTTATTGTCTCATTACGAGGCAGAAACTCCACTAGCAATACTCCTTTTCTGTCCCAAAAAACTGTGCACATGATTTTTCGGGCCGATTGTTTGCTCATACTTCACTCTTTTGGGTGATGATGAATGTCGCCGTTCCATGGATTGTTGTTTTGATTCTGGTGTGACGTAGGCCACCCAGGTTTCGTCAACGTCGTTTAACAAGTCAGGCGTCTGAATTTTTTGAGGAGGGTATTCACAAACTGATGCCGCGTTATGACAAGTGCCTCAAAATTTATGGAAATTATGTAGAAAAGTAGATTAAGGTACAGGCTTTCATGTAAAAATAAAATTATTGCGATATCTTTGCACATCTTTTTTTTAATTCCAAAACGGTACTTACTTAAAAAACATGCCTCGTAACATAAATTTTCAAATTTATGAATGCTCCTCATAGTACCGGTACTAAAATCTGGGAGTCCAACTATAGCATAGTCCAATTAGGCACAATAACATAAAAGTGACATTAACTTAATTAAGAAATAAACAAATGTTTTTTTCAGACTGACCCCTCACTCATTTAATAATATCAATCATCTATTTTAAATAGCCCTTTATCATAGAGTGAATTAATTGACAGCTACAAATTGATCAATAAACTAACTAAATCTGTCAGTGACTGAGTGCATTTAGTATTGTCTAACCTAATAGTTTTGAAACAATGACTAATTTTCTTAGTTATTGACCCATTGATACCGACTAGGTGAAACTCTAGCCAGCTCAGTCCGTATCTTAGACGGTGGACTAAATAATATGGAGCTAACGTTACGTTGAATCTAAATCAGTTAATAATGTTTTCAATATTTTTTATTTTATTTATAGTAATTTACAACTGTATTAAAGAACACAATAAGTAAATATGAGGAATGAAAAAAAAAAGTCATGAAAATGTCTTGAGAAAGAACTACCCAGTGGTAGCACTTCACTAACTATTTTAACTCAGTAGGTCCCGAGGCCACCTTCTTTTCAGTCGCCTTGGAGGGTTATCAGGGATATCTAAGGAAGATAAATTACGGACAAGTGGATTTGTATGGGCAGGGAGTTTAGAATGAAAAGAGGAGTATCTATCACGGGTTTTGTCTGCAACAAATGGGATGTTAAGGTCATTATGAATGAGTTGATTTGTAACAAAATAAGAAGCATTCAGGATTTTGCGAAGGATTTGGGATTGTAAGGACTGGATGCGGGAGGAATTAGATGGTTTCGTAGAGCCCCAAAGCTCGGTTCCGTACGTCCAAATAGGTCTGATAATAGTAATGTAAATGAGTCTTTTGTAATATACTGGAAGTTTTGAACGTTTGTCTAGTAAGTGTTGTAGTAATCGATATCTTCGAGCAGTCTCTTGTCGTTTCAATGTTTTAAAAAAAAATTTATAATTTCCATATATAGCAATATTTATTTATTTATTTATTTTACATTTAGGTATATATATAATTATATATATATTATATATATATATATATATATATATATATAATATATAGGTATATAGCAATATGTTTATACAGTAATATTAAATTTCATATTTTATATTTTTTTTCATATATAATGTGTAAACAAAAAAAACAATAACTTTTTACAATATTAATCTCGCATTAACTTGTCACTCACTACAAACAGGTAATTTCCTATATTAATAATATATCCAGTTGCCGGAAATTAAAGCTATGCTGATCAGTTAAATAAGTAAACATCCCGTTATTAAAAGTTTATGAGAATTTTGGATTTTCCTTTTAATAATTATTACCGTCCAAATAAATTTTTGGAGAGGACGATATAAATAAATAAATAAATAAATTTTTTATTATCCTGGGACAAGTCCCTTTTGAATAAAAAAATACAGAATTTACAAAATGTGCTTTGCAGTCTTAGAGTAAGTTAAATACATATTAACAAGTTAATAATGACTTACATAAAATTAGACATGTTCAAATAAGAAGAAAACAAAAACAGTGACAAAAAATAAATAATAATAATAATAAAATTATTTACAATTTTATTGAGCCTGGGTATTCATTAAATGATTAAATATCCGGGATTTAAAGGTTGAAAGAGAGTTGGAGTGACGGATGGAAGGAGGGATAGAATTCCATAGGATTGAGGATCGAATGAGAAAGGATCTGTCGAAATGTGCAGTTCGGTGGGCCGTACTGTATAAATCCGAAGGCCTGGAGCGTGTACAACGAGGATGGACAGAGGATTTGAATTGAAGGAGGTCAAATATGTATGATGGACGGCGGAATTGGATAACTTGGTAAAGGAATGTCGCAAGGAAATACTTGCGACGATTGGAAGGATAAAGCCACTTCAACTCGCCATAAAATTGTGACACGGAGGCGTACCCGGAGACCCCGAAGATGAATCGGACAAAGCAATTAAATAAGCGTTTTATTTTTACTTCGAGATCCCCAGAAACACCATCGTATACCGTACAGCAATAGTCGAAGTGGGGAAATATTAGAGAGGTAACGAGGAGTTTTCGGGTTTCATACGGAAATAGGTGACGGAGGGAATATAGTCGCTTTATGGTAGAAAAGGTTCGACGGGAGATTTCGGAAATATGATTTTTGAAGGATAGAGTTTGGTCGAAGGTTACTCCCAGGTTTCTAACAGTCGGGTGGAACTTTATAGGATTACTATTTAGGAATAGGGTTGGAATATGTGGAACTGTTTTCAGGAGGTGATGGGATCCTATTACAATTGCTTTTGTTTTTTCAGCATTAAGTTTTAACTTATTGACTACAGCCCAGTGACTTATTCGATTTAGGTCCTCTTGTAGTCTTGTTGTAGCTGGTAATAGGTCGGAGGGTGGGAAGGAAAGGTATATTTGGAAATCGTCAGCATAGAGGTGATATTTAGAGTGATGGATAAGGCGAGGGAGGTCATTAATATAGATAGCGAATAGAGTGGGGGATAGAGACGATCCCTGAGGGACACCACAGGATAGTGGCAGGGTAATGGAAGGAGGTTGATCTGGCACTACTACATACTGAGAACGATCGGAGAGGAAGGATTGAAACCAGCGCAAAGCACTGTTGGATACTGGAAGATTTTGGAGTTTAGTTAGAAGGATACTATGGTCAACCGTGTCAAACGCCTTTGAGAAATCTAGGAGGATAAGTATAGTTAATTTTTGGTTATCAATGGCATTTTGGAGGTCTTGTGTTATTTTAAGGAGAGCGGATTGGGTAGAATAACCGGGTCGAAAACCGGATTGGAGAGGACTAAGGAGAGAGTTTTTTTCAAGGAAATTTGATAGCTGGGTTTGAACAAGGCGTTCGAGCGGCTTTGATAGATTGGAGAGAATAGAAATAGGACGGAAATCTTGCGGTGATGTAGGATTGGGAACTTTATTTAGTGGTCGGACGAGAGCGGTTTTCCAGGAAGAAGGAAAAGTGGAATTTTGCAAAGAGAAATTATATATATGATATAGTACCGGTATGAGGGATGGGAGGCTGGATTTTATTAGTTTCACAGGAATTTTGTCTGGTCCATAATCGTTAGTACGTGATTTCAGAATTGCAGTAAGTAGTTCATCGTAGGACACGTGAGAAAAGAAGAAACTGTCTGGATTGAAGTTTTGGTAATTAATACCAGGAGTTGTCGAAGAATTAGGAGCTGAGGATATAAAATGGTTATTGAGTTCGTCTGGAAGGAACTAAGGTTATTGGGTTCATGAAAGGACAATTTTCGAAGGATTTTCCATTTAGACTTAGTATCAGGAGCATCGGAAAGGACAGAATGAATATGGAGGGATTTAGCACGTCGCACTGCGCATTGGGTTTCATTGCGGAGCTTCTTGAAAGACACATAGTCTTCTTGCAAACGGGTGCGTCGAAATTTGCGTCTTGCCGCTTCCCTTCTCTTCATCATATCCTTTATCTCGGGGGTGAGCCAAGGCGCAGTAGGACGGCGTAAGATTCTGGTTTTCAGGGGAGCGTGGATGTCTAGTATGGATCGTAGGTTTGAGGTAAGAGTGGAGACCATAGGATCAATGGAGTTGTCGGAGTATATCGTGTCCCAGTGAATAGAGTCCAGATCAGGTTGAAGAGATTCATAGGAAAGGAGGTCTAAATTACGATATGATATGATTCTTGGGTTGTAGGATTTGACAGGTAGATCATAAGTAATATGGATAAGGTCGTGTGATGATAAGAAAGGAACGGGATGCTGCGATGAGGAAATAATTTTTATAGGAGAGTCAGAAATATGAAGGTCCAACCAGGTATCAGTATGCTGAGAGTGATGAGTAAATAAATAAATAAAATAGGGTGATAAGGAACGAGGTATAGATTGAGGGAGTATATTAAATCGGTAAGGAAGGATTTGTCGCTGGACTCAGATAACATATTTGTATTAAAATCACCAGAAATAATTATATTATTATATGCTGAGACCAGTTGGACAAGGGAGGATTGGAAGATGTCATCAAATGGAACACGAGGAGGTCGGTAGACGACGGCGTATAACAAGGGTGAGGAGATGGTTGAAATTTCAACAAACATATATTCTATGTGAGGAAAGGGATTAGGAGGAGACTGCAATAGGATTTTTGCTTTCAGGCTATCGTGAATATACAGCCCGACTCCACCTCCCGTGCGATCAGGTCTGTCATGTCGTAGGAAAGAGTAATTTAGAAGGGAAACCTGAGAGGAAGGAATAAATGGTTTTAACCATGTTTCGGAAACGGCTACTATATGATAAAAATTGTCGAGGAAATATTTTTGGAATTCTTCATAGTGGGCTAGGAGGGATTGTGCGTTGATGTGACAGGAAGTTAGGATATTAGTCATAGTGGGGGGATAGAGAGGTGGGTAAACTTAAAAAAGGATTAGGACTGAGAGATAGGATGTAACTATTTTTCGTCCAGTACTCTATTTTAGATTGAAACAAAATACATTTGAAAAAAAACAACATAAATATGTTTAAATAAATAACAAAAATAAAAATAAATTTAATGATAGTAGAAAGAAAAAAATAAATTAAATAAAAACAATTTAAAGAACTAGTGAATGAAAAAAAACAAAACAAGGCTGAATGTGGTACAGAGAAGATGTCTTAGTTTTACTTTTATGATAATGGCAACTGATAAAATATAATAATAGGTACAATGAGATTCGATAAAATAAATAAATAAAAATATATATCTTTAATAAAAATTGAGTAAATAAAATATCTTCGATATATGTAAATAATATTTTTTCTATTTTAAAAATATAAATAAAAATGAGGTTTCTCAAAAAATAAAATATAAGTGAAAAAATAAAAATAAAAAGACATTCTTCTATATAAAAAAAAAGAAAAATATGATACCTATTAGAATTTACTAGCATAATTAGAAAATAAAAATATTGGAAACTATAAAAAAAAAAAGTAAAAAATATACAATATAAATAAAAAATACAACAAAAAAACTTCATCATTGATCGAAACAAAATACATATGAAAATAACATAAACATGTTTAAATAAATATCAAAATAAGAAGAAAAAAAATCAATGTTAGTAGATAGAAGAATAAATCAATTAAAAAACAATTTTAAGAACTAGTAAATGAAAAAAAAAACAAGACTGAATGTCGTACAGAGAAGATAACTTAGTTTTACTTTTATGATAATGGCAACTGATAATATATAATAATAGGTACAATGAGATTTGGTCAAAATAAAAAAAATATACATCTTTAATAAATAGTGAGTAAATAAAATTTCTTCGATGTATGAAAATAATATTTTTTCCATTTTAAAAATATAAACAAATATGAGGTTTCTCAAAAAATAAAATATAAGTGAAAAAAAAAAAAGACATTCTTCTATATAAAAAAAAAAAAAAGAAAAATATGATACCTATTAGAATTAACTAACATAATTAGAAAATAAAAATATGATAAAACTATAAAACAAAAAAGTAAAATATTTACAATATAAAAAAATCACCATTATAGAAAAAGTAATAAGTCTATTATATAAAAAAAAATTATATCCATCATATGCAAAATGAAATACAAAAATAAATAAATTCTCTACTGTATAAATGAATAAATTTTTCTCTGTTTGAAAAAATAAGATGTCACTACGACAAGAGAGTATGATATAATGGTTATGAAAAAAATAAATAGATTCAAAGAATAAAAGTAAGATGTCAACAATGATAAAATAATTACTAAAATAAGTTTGATGCGACGAAAATTCTTATTTCAGGAGTAAACGTCGAGATCTGTGGGTTTCGAAATAATAACAGCTGGGTAGCCATCAGCCTGGCGACACCTCACTCTACCACCTACCGAACCAAACATATTTAATATATATATATATATTATATATATATATATATACAAGAAATTAATTCATCGACCCTTTTTTTATATTACAATTTTGTTTTAAATAATTCGGGTTTTATGTCATTAAACTTGTTATTATATATATATAATCAAAAATATCTCCAGCTAAATATGGAATCCGGCTATAGCAGAATTATTTGCTTCTGTAATTTCAGTATTGAGGGTATTGAGATCCTCCTGGGGGGCACATCCAGCCTCTTTACAGTGGCCTACCTAACAATTTCTATTCACATTTATATTATTTATTTATTATTTTTTTTTTTTTATTTATTTTTTTTTTTTCTTTTTCTTACTGTCAGTACTACATTCAACTGCATTTTCAATTCATGAAAACATAAATCCTCAATTGTTGATTTTAAGGATAACCATAAATCAATTTAAAGTATAACTAACTAATGATTGTTCATTGTAAATACGAAATTTTCTTTCTTTTAATGGTGTTAAGAAATACTAATTTAGTTTGTTATGTATATATATCGTTAATATTAAGTTCAGACGCAAGAGGGGGGCTCTGTTTACATAAAGAGGGAATTAAGTGATAGTGACCGCTCGGGAGGTAGAGTGCTCTGAGTTACAGCAGAGACAGGTCGCTACTTCGCTTGTCGCCTTCGCTGTCGCCGTCATCGCTCGCCATCGTCGCCCGCAATCGTCCTCGTGACTTCAAGTTCTCTTACGTTTATCAGAAAGTTACTTTTATTTGTTCTTTTGTATTTTGTTTTTCTCAATATATATGTTCAATATATATATATGTATATTTACATATATATATATATATATATATATATATATATATATATATATATATATATATATATATATATATGTTTACTATATGTGTTTAATCTCAATATATGTTTAAGTTAGAAACCTTAATAAACCCATAACGAAACCTAAACAAATATAAGGAATTCGGCGACTTTTTAATTTAACGATCGGGTTGAGGCTGCGAGCGAGTGTGCTGTCGCCCCTCTCCCCAACAAATGGGAAAAGAACAAAATTGGTTGAGCATGATCTAAGCCTGATCACCTTCTTGCACGTTAGTCGTAGCCATGAAACAGTACGAATCTCTTTAAATACTAAGCCCAATATTCTTAGTGTGTATTAGAGGTACAGGTTTTTTTTCAATATAATAAACAAAACAAGAAAACAATTTAAAACCTTTTTTATTAAAAATTTAATTGTATATGGTATAGTAAGCTTATAATAATTTAAATATTACATTACTCTGAGGCAATTTAAATCTTAAAGTGGTGTAATGACTCGAACGTAAACGTTTTATGAGAATGAACCTTGTTATAGGTAATTTGTAACTGCATTGTGCATTTGAACAACTTAAATAATGAATGAGTATATTTAAGCTTATTGTTCAGGTAACGCGTGCTTTTCGTCATGGCTTATTGTTTCACAAAGCTAGTATAATAATATGAAAAACGGGTCATCAAAATTTCTGGCTGAATAATAATTATGATCCTTTCAAGGAATGGCGTTGTTAATAGCTGTATAAACAACTCTCTTTCTCGGAAGATAGTTGGCCCGATGAAGTAAGCTTCATCTAATAAGGGCCTTATACCTTTTTTTTTTTACTACATAATAATTTTATTTCTGTTCGTGACTTCCGGAAAAACTCATAAAAAAGGTTTATTACAGTTGAAATTGTAAAATAAACGTTAAGATGATGCAATAGCGCTGATTTTTTTGTGGGTTTTTTTTTCCTTATTCAAACATCAGCACTTGCATGTTGAACTATTATATCCTTGCTAGCAACCGCATACAAACACACATTCTTTTTAAAATATCGGCTAAAAGAAGAACGAAAATAAACTTTATTTACATATTTACAAATTGACAAAATATTTACAAATGATATCGGATGAAACATTCTTACGATCAGCGAAATGTTTTGTTCGTTTGGTAATTATAATCTATTGGCCTAATGACTAAATATGTGGTAAAATGAAATTTATATTGACTGTGGCAGTTTCAAAATTAAACAAAAAACCTACTTATGAAAAATAAAATAAATAATAGTAATCAAATAAACGGATAAAATAATTGAAAATATGAAATTTAGAATTTAAAACACGCTAGCTTAAGTAAGCAACACATGTTTAGTTATTTTATGAGCGTAGGGTTTCAGTGAAGTTTTATTATGATATCGGCTTTGTTTTTAGAATATTACAATTTATTAATAAAACTTTTATTTACAAAAATACAAATCTAAATTATGAGAATGCAAAAAATATTAATTTCGTAAAAAAATTTCTTTGGTACGTTTTGGAAATCAATGTCTTAATCATGCATATGATTCCAGATAACCATTGAATTCTTAAATTGTTTGTTTGACACACATTTCTTTTTAAATAAAATTTTAAAAAAATGTAAAAGTTTTATAAAACACCTACACAAGAATAACAATAATAAATGAATGAATAAATAGCTAATAATATAAGAAATTAGCTAATATAAGAAACTAAATAGCTGTATTTACAAAACAAATTAAGAGGGCCACCAAAAGTGTTACCTGTATGTATACATGCATATATGTAAGAATATAGACATATCTACATGTATAGTTATTTAATACTTTCAGTAGCACTCGACTGGAATATGTATTTCTAGTTTTTCTGTTAGCGAAAAATATTTAAGAATTCGGTGTTGATTTCATTCCGAATTTCGGCTTTGTTTAAATTTAATTTTTATAGTTTTTTTTTTTAAACTCTATTTTCTTTTCTAATCGAAGCTGTAGCAGGAATGATTGATTCCCGAAAAGTAAGTTTTAAGATACAAGCTGTTAAAAAAATTCACCGCTTTAAAACAAACAAATTATATAAAGCAACTATTCTACATATCCGGGTGGACTATGCAGAATTAGAGAAATAGCAACAGGCAATAACTCGTTATTAATTTTATTTCATTTACTTTCACTGTTACTAATACTAGTCAATTAGTTAGTTAGTTTGTATTATGTTGTTAATTCGTTATAACAAATGATTAATTTATCAGCTTATATTTATTAGTTTTATTTAACATATTTTATTTTTTATGTAACTTAATGTTCTGTAACATAATTTATATTATGTAATAAAAATACGCGTTGTATCGCAAGATGGTACGCGTATAAATAAATGCACCCATTGCATGGTTACTGTAATGAGGAAAACCGTAACTATTCTACAAAAAAATAAAAATAAATAAAAAAATAAAATAAATAAATCGTCAAGAGGGTTTGTTATAAAAACAGTATAATTAGTCTTCTATATACAACATTTTTGATATATGTATATACACATAATATAGCTCGACAAAGTAAATTCTATAAATCAGCTAGTTATATTAATAGTTAATCATGTTTATTAGTGGGAGCGGCATGGTCTAGTGGGTAGAACGCTAGTCTACTGTACTCCGGGTCCTGGGTTCGAATCCCGGCTCTGGCGGAATATTATTTATTCTGTTATTTAAGCCTGGGGTAATGGAGATATGGGGTATCACCCAGCCTCAATCAAGTGGGTGCCCAAAAATGGGGGAAAAAACCGAATCACCTCATTGCAAGGCCGTTGGCCTAGAAACCGTACGAATCTCTACATGTACTGAGCCCAAAACACTTCATGGGTTGTAGTGGTACACTGGTTTATTAGCATGAATTAAAATAAAACCTCTTGGGTGTATTGTAGTTTGATATCGTTCTTACAAAGTATTATGACTTGCAATAATCATTTTTAAATTTATAATTATCCAATTGGTCTCTTATGTGTTACTTACTCATTTAAAAAAATAAATTATATAATGTATTGTTAAATATGTTCACCTTGAAAAGCATTAATATTTATTAAGGTCACCTCTGCAGTCAACAAGAAATTACACAATTTTAAGGAGTGCCCTATATCTTCGTGTAGACTAATATTTGCTATTGGTTGTTACTGTACAGTATTAGCTGAGAATTTTTACGATTATAATTTATACTTAAAGAGTGATTAATGTGATTATTTAAAAATAACAAAATAGTTTCGATTTCGTTTTTGCTGTCAGTGCTTATTATTTAAAAAAATCTGTACCACTACGGCCCACGAAGGATCTAAGGAAGGAGATTCGTATTGTTTTATGGCCAACCCCCGTTCAAGAAGGTTTATTAATTAACCCTAAATCACGCTCAGCCGTCAGGTTTTCCCCATATTTTAGAGAACCCACTTTATAGAGGCTGGGTGTGCCCTAGGAGGATCTTCATACCTCTGAAATAACAGCATATATAATTCTGCCTCAGCCGGGGTTCGAATCCAGGACCCAGAGTACAGTAACCTAATGCTTTATCCACTCCACGCCACGCCGCTCCTAGTGCTTATTATTATTATTATTTTTTTTTATTCGTATATATTACAATTTGTCATAATATACAATAATAATAGTGCTACAGGATCTCATTCATACAATATTTACAATATAAATTATGTTTATTATTAAAACTAATTTATTGTTATCAGTTCTAATTTAAGTTAGAAATAAGTTAAATATCAGGAAGTAATGTAATCATTTTTGCTTATAATTATACCATTAGTAAAAAAATACTATCTTGTTTTGCATTTATTATTATTTGCTTACAAACGGCTACGATTCAAATTTCAACTTGGCCCATATGGTCTGGAGCTCTATTTATCTTCATCTTTTCTAGTTAAATTTTATTTCTTCCATCACTTCATACATTATAAAGCATTTTTACTTTCTTTGTCAGATCTAAATGGGCGGGTGTATATTTTAAGAATAATATAGACTATTTTAAGAATAATTTTTTTTATACAATATGAAGAAATGAACCTTAAAATTAGTAACTCTGCCGGATAAACGTATATTTTAAACATTCAGAACGTTCCTAACTTTAGAAACTTTATTAATAGAATCCTTTCATCCATCCTAATCCCTAAAGATAAGAAGGCTTTAAGTTTGAGGAAACATCTGAAACTTATGCCTAGTTTATGAGTAGCACTTTTGTAGATTTATCAATCCAATCAATCTTAATAGTAATATATAATATAATATTTTGCCCATTCAATTTTAAATTCCATTTATTGGAATGATATTTAATTTTGTATGTCCTAATAAACTGGAAATTTTGGTTTATTATTTTCAATAATCAACCTTTGTAATCGACAAAAAAAAAAAATTATCTCTGCTCATAATTTGAGAGCTAACGTTTCAAGATGCGTAGAATCCGAATAACGATTAAAAAAAAAAATCCGTTTTTCCGCCGCCCGCGGCATTTCTCCAAAACTACTGGACCAATTTTTTTTTAAATCCGCCACAAAAATACAAGTCCATGCAACGATGATCCTAACATCTAGACGTTGATATCAGCTGGCTAGTTATTAAATGGCGGCCGATTAAAAGGATCTTATTTAATAACTCAGTTATTATGAAGATAGGAAAAACATTTATTAGTGTATTTTAACCAAAAAACCGAGAATAATTTTATAAAAGTGAAAAAATAAAAGAAAAAAAAAATTGCAATTTTACACATAAATACGTTTATAACTCAGTTAATTTTGACGATTGAGAAAAGTATGTATAGAGTTTTAGAATTGTTAGAGCGCGATAAAAAATAAAACATAAAAAATAAAAATAGTTTGTCCTAATAAATAAATGAATAAATGGAATAAACCATTTTTTAAAATCTTTTATTGCCATTTGATAGAGAATTAAATTTTGGACCAAATGAAAAAAGAAACATTGAATTTGGGTAACAACTAGCTTAGATATGGCGTTTTGAAATCAGTGGTGGTGTTATGATATGATCCTTGAATTATTGCTTTTCATATTACTTCATTGCCTATCAACAGCCATTGTATACGCTGGGCCATCCGTGAAAGAATAGTACTTCCAAGTGACAACTCAAAATTGAGGGTGGTTCTATTTAAATAAATAAGTGGACTGTATAGATTTAAAATAAATTAAAATAATGAAAGCAAACGACGAATCACAATACATTTAATACACTGAAATACATATAACCTAATAAATTTATATTAGAAAAATTAACCTAATTATAATTAAACAGCTGTAAGAAAATGTAGGAAACAAAATAAACCTAATTAAAATATTGTAAAAATAGAAGAAACAAGCTTAATTAATGCTCAAAGATGTAAAAAAAATAGTTATCAAATTAAACAGTTTCTTGAATAAGAATTAAGAAATTAAATGTTCCATTAATGGATAAAGATAGGTTATATTCACGTAAAGATGTCCAGTTGAGTGTTGAAGAAAACGACCGCAGGGCGGCTTGAACGAAGTTGTCTTGAGTATTGAAGAAAATTACCGCAGGGCGGCTTGGACGAAGTTCTCTTGAGTGTTGAAAATGACCGCAAGGCGGCTCTTCCAAGTTCCAAGGGGAACGATGAGAAGATGAAGAAATTCGTTTCCAAACGTTCAAACGTTGAGAGGAATCTTGGATCTATATACGGCACATCTTCACCGCTCAGACGCTAGCTTAAGACTCGACTGCCACGAGGCAGTCAAAAAACAATTGAAGTACGATCGTCTTCTGTCTTTCTTTTCTACTGCTCTCGTTTAAATACTTTTAATTATATTTAAAATAACTATTTTAAAAGAAATTAAAAATAAAGATTTAAACAAAAAAAAAAACGATCTTATTATAAATATCATAAAAATTATGAACTTATCATTTTTCGATTGAAAACTATAAAACCTATCAGGCCGTAACATATGCGTGAACAGCCATATAAACAGTTATACCCAATATTGTTATTTGGAAATAATAAACCATTGTTTAATAATTTTTATTTTCAATTATCTGCATATGAAATATATAGTATGGAAAAGTATTGCGATCATGAAAATTTTTTAATTCGAGTTTTCATCAGAAATACACGTTTTAGCGTAACCTGATCCCAAATGACCGATTCCCCCAAAAAAGTCTGTGTGTCCGTGTGTGGTAATTTTAGCACGAAAAAAAAGAGTCAGGCGATACTGAAATTTCATATTTAAGACCAATATATGCCCGACGTGTTACAGCTACTTTTCCACCAAAATCACCTGACCGGATGTCTTGTAAGGCTTATAACTTTATAATACGGATTTTGCACCTTTTTAACGATTTTGATCAAACTCCTTACATAAAACTTTAATGGTCTTTAATATCAATTAGGTTTAATTCTGATTGAAATAGTCTGAATGGGTTTGAATGCCGATTTTTTCTTCTGAAGTACCTTTAATTTAGTAGTTTCCCGAAAAATTAACTATATCATCTTGTTAGCATTGATAAAAACCGGATAAATGTATAAGTTGAGGGAATTCGGTCACCAACTAAGGAAGAAAAGAGCGAAGAAATATTTTTATGTTTTGGAACATATGAACATTAATATAGATGTATAATATAATAAAATAAATATATAATAAAATTGTAAAAGTTAACTGTGGTGATTAAAAGCCAATAAAAGTAACTGATTTTTGTAGATAATAATATAATAGATTATTTAATGAAACGTATGTTCTCTTCGTCACCTATTCCCGCATGAAACCCGAAAACTCCTCGTTACATCTCTCTAATATTTTCCACTTTGACTATTTCTGTACGATATACGACGGTGTTTCTGGGGATCTCGAGGTAAAAATAAAACGATTAATTAGCTGCTCTGGTCGATTCATCTTTGGGGTCCCTAGATACACTTCCGTGTCTCATTTTTATGGCGAGTTGAAGTGGCTTTACCCTTCCAATCGTCGAAGTATTTCCTCGTATCATTCCTTTACCAAGTTATCCAATCCCGCCGCCATCATGCATTTTTGACCTCCTATAATTCAAATCCTCTGTCCATCCTCGTTGTACACGTTCCAGGCCTTCAGATTTATACAGTACGACCCACCGAACTGCACATTTCGACAGATCCTTTCTCATTCGATCCTCAATCCTATGGAATTCTATTCCTACTTCCACCCGTCACTCCAATCTCTTTCTACCTTCAAATCCCTCATATTTAATCGCTTAATGAATATCCAGGCTCAAAAAAAAAAGTTAAATAAGCTTTCTTTTTATTATTATTATTTTTATTTTTTTTGTTATTGTTGTTTTCTTAACATTTAAATATGTCTAGTTCATATGAGTAATTCTTAATTTGTTCATATGTAGTTAATATACTTTAAGACTCCAAAGCACACTTTGTACTTTCTGTATTATTTATTCTAAAGGGACATGTCCCAGGATAATAAAGAATTTATTTATTATTATTATGTTTCTAGTGAAACTCTATATATTTTAATCTCTAAATTTATTAAGGTAAGTGAAAACCATGAGTTGCGAGCGCCAGGATTTTAGTTACTAGTTTTAAATTTATTGAGAAATCGAATTAATTTTATAAATGGCACATTACATTTCCCTTCTAAGTTTTATTCGGTTTAGCGTTCAAACTGTCATTTACATTTACAAGTTATATAATTCGGATGTTAGCCAATCCTTTTGTTTTGTTCGTCCGAACAAGAAACATTATCTGTACACGATTTGAACTGTACACTACTCAATATTTAATTTAAGTGAACTTTTAAATTTTCTTTTACCACTTCCTTCCTTTGATGCAGACTATACTTGCATTGCTGGAATTAAGAGTAGGCAACAGCGGGCTTTGAAAAAGATTGAAGTGCAGCGTGACCCCAGCGGGTAAGTGGGTTGAGCACTTTGCCCTAGAGTCACTGGAGAACAAGGGCTGGAACCGAGTCTAACAACCCTTCCAGTCACTGGAACCTTAAATAAAGTTTTGCTTTAGATATCAATTTAACGCTTTTCGACCTAGTAATATTTTAATTCAATAGCCTAAGTACTGTATTTGAATAAATGAAAGAATTTATAACAAATTATAACCAAAGAACTTAAAAAAAAAACAACTAAATACTTAATGATTACAATAACTATGTACAATTATCTTTAAATGATCAAAAGAAGGAAAAAATATCTGGAGTGCGCAACACACGACTTTTACTTACTTCCGTTGTCAGAGTCAATTATTTGATTTTCTGGGCTTTTCAGCACTCTTCATTAACTTTTACAGTTTTTTGTATCAGATAATATATTTTCTAAAACCTGTAGCTTCCCAACGGTATATTATACATCTGTATTACTTTAATTAATAAACTCAGTTTATGCTTTGACATGGCTCAGTAATGCTCTGATGATGGCTCATAAGCTTGAGCAAAATTAAAAATATTTAGAAAAAGACTGACTCCTGATTATTCCACCTATTTTAATAATTAGAATATATTTGTTCTTTTCTCCTTTAGTTGGATATCAAATTCGTTCAACTTATATATTAACTTGTTTCTTTGTTTATTTAACGTCACTTTATGCTACTATGGCTAATCGGACGATGCTACAGTAGGAGTCTTAAATTTTGCCTATCCAGGTTTTATTAGTATAGGGATCTTTAACGAGTACCTGACATCGCACAGGCTCGGGACCTCCGAAGGACGGCATAACTAAGGATTTTTTTACTCCCATTAAAAAATCCTAGGACCACCTGCGGGTTTGAACCCGTGACCTTTGGCATAGGAAGCTGTTATGCTAACCACCCAGCTACAAGTGATCCCAATATTAACTTGTTTTTACCAATGCTAACAAGATTATATTGTTAATGT
This sequence comes from Piezodorus guildinii, assembly GCA_023052935.1. Taxonomy (NCBI): domain Eukaryota; kingdom Metazoa; phylum Arthropoda; class Insecta; order Hemiptera; family Pentatomidae; genus Piezodorus; species Piezodorus guildinii. The sequence continues at coordinate 31,201,254 of CM041294.1, read as the reverse complement.
TTTAAAATCTACAAAATTATTTTAATTACTTTAAAGTACCTTTAATTTAATGAAAGAAAATTTAAAATATCGGCATTTAAGTTCTGCAGACTATTTCAATCAGAATAAAGCTAATAAGATATTAAAGCCCATTAAATTTTACATCGATATAGATCGTTTATTCAAAATCTTTGGAGCCGTTTTTAGAGAAAATTGTGATAAGGGGCAAAATGCATGGTATAAAGTGGCTCATGTGATTTGCCGATTTGATGATGATGTTGCTGTAACAACTCAGGTATATAGTTGTCTAAAATATGAAATTTCAATTTCGCACGACTTTTTGTGATAGACTTAATAGACACAATCGTAATACTTCCCCTTGCTATGTAATATATATATATATATATATATATATATATATATATATATATATATATAAAAATTATAACCAAAGAACTTTAAAAAAACAAAACAACTAAAAACTTTAATGATTACAATAACTATGTACAATTATCTTTAAATGATCAAAAGAAAGAAAAAAATATCTGGAGTGCGCAACACACGACTTTTACTTACTTCCGTTGTCAAAGTCAATTATTTGATTTTCTGGGCTTTTCAGCACTCTTCATTAAATTTTACAGTTTTTTGTATCAGATAATATATTTTCTAAAACCTGTAGCTTCCCAACGGTATATTATACATCTGTATTACTTTAATTAATAAACTCAGTTTATGCTTTGACATGGCTCAGTAATGCTCTGATGATGGCTCATAAGCTTGAGCAAAATTAAAAATATTTAGAAAAAGACTGACTCCTGATTATTCCACCTATTTTAATAATTAGAATATATTTGTTCTTTTCTCCTTTAGTTGGATATCAAATTCGTTCAACTTATATATTAACTTGTTTCTTTGTTTATTTAACGTCACTTTATGCTACTATGGCTAATCGGACGATGCTACAGTAGGAGTCTTAAATTTTGCCTATCCAGGTTTTATTAGTATAGGGATCTTTAACGAGTACCTGACATCGCACAGGCTCGGGACCTCCGAAGGACGGCATAACTAAGGATTTTTTACTCCCATTAAAAAATCCTAGGACCACCTGCGGGTTTGAACCCGTGACCTTTGGCATAGGAAGCTGTTATGCTAACCACCCAGCTACAAGTGATCCCAATATTAACTTGTTTTTACCAATGCTAACAAGATTATATTGTTAATGTTTTAAAATCTACAAAATTATTTTAATTACTTTAAAGTACCTTTAATTTAATGAAAGAAAATTTAAAATATCGGCATTTAAGTTCTGCAGACTATTTCAATCAGAATAAAGCTAATAAGATATTAAAGCCCATTAAATTTTACATCGATATAGATCGTTTATTCAAAATCTTTGGAGCCGTTTTTAGAGAAAATTGTGATAAGGGGCAAAATGCATGGTATAAAGTGGCTCATGTGATTTGCCGATTTGATGATGATGTTGCTGTAACAACTCAGGTATATAGTTGTCTAAAATATGAAATTTCAATTTCGCACGACTTTTTGTGATAGACTTAATAGACACAATCGTAATACTTCCCCTTGCTATGTAATATATATATATATTATATATATATATATATATATATATATATATATATAAAAAATTATAACCAAAGAACTTTAAAAAAACAAAACAACTAAAAACTTTAATGATTACAATAAACTATGTACAATTATCTTTAAATGATCAAAAGAAAGAAAAAAATATCTGGAGTGCGCAAACACGACTTTTACTTACTTCCGTTGTCAAAGTCAATTATTTGATTTTCTGGGCTTTTCAGCACTCTTCATTAAATTTTACAGTTTTTTTGTATCAGATAATATATTTTCTAAAACCTGTAGCTTCCCAACGGTATATTATACATCTGTATTACTTTAATTAATAAACTCAGTTTTATGCTTTGACATGGCTCAGTAATGCTCTGATGATGGCTCATAAGCTTGAGCAAAATTAAAAAATATTTAGAAAAAGACTGACTCCTGATTATTCCACCTATTTTAATAATTAGAATATATTTGTTCTTTTCTCCTTTAGTTGGATATCAAATTCGTTCAACTTATATATTAACTTGTTTCTTTGTTTATTTAACGTCACTTTATGCTACTATGGCTAATCGGACGATGCTACAGTAGGAGTCTTAAATTTTGCCTATCCAGGTTTTATTAGTATAGGGATCTTTAACGAGTACCTGACATCGCACAGGCTCGGGACCTCCGAAGGACGGCATAACTAAGGATTTTTTACTCCCATTAAAAAATCCTAGGACCACCTGCGGGTTTGAACCCGTGACCTTTGGCATAGGAAGCTGTTATGCTAACCACCCAGCTACAAGTGATCCCAATATTAACTTGTTTTTACCAATGCTAACAAGATTATATTGTTAATGTTTTAAAATCTACAAAATTATTTTAATTACTTTAAAGTACCTTTAATTTAATGAAAGAAAATTTAAAATATCGGCATTTAAGTTCTGCAGACTATTTCAATCAGAATAAAGCTAATAAGATATTAAAGCCCATTAAATTTTACATCGATATAGATCGTTTATTCAAAATCTTTGGAGCCGTTTTTAGAGAAAATTGTGATAAGGGGCAAAATGCATGGTATAAAGTGGCTCATGTGATTTGCCGATTTGATGATGATGTTGCTGTAACAACTCAGGTATATAGTTGTCTAAAATATGAAATTTCAATTTCGCACGACTTTTTGTGATAGACTTAATAGACACAATCGTAATACTTCCCCTTGCTATGTAATATATATATATATATATATATATATATATAAGTGAAAGTAAAAAGTAGAATCATATCAAAAATATTTTTGTTTTAATTTTTCAAATCCCATAAAACAAAGATTCAAGAATAGATATAAGATAATGCATATTGACATAGTGTAGTTCTTGGATATGCCTCCTTTTGCTGAAGCACAACTTCATATTGAGGATGTTTGGTTATTTACAAGAATGTATGGTGATAATTTTGTTTGCGTTTCTTTTTATTTTTGATGTATTTGAAGCACTGATGCTCATATTTTGGTTGTAATTAGGAGATGAAAAACTAAAACTAAATATTTGTATCCATATCACAGTTGTGAGCTATTTGACGTTGCTTGTTTCAGCTACTTCCTGCCATATAATATAAGTCGTGGAGGCCCTGGCGTTAGGGTTCGAAGAGGGGATTCGTTAAGTATTTTAGAGAGTCCAAAAATTTGATATGTTTTTTCGAATGGAATTTAGTATCATTAGGAGGTAAAGTAGTTCGGTCGGTGGCTTCTTTTTCTTCCAAGATTTGGTCCTTACCAGTTTTTTAAGTATAGAATCTTGGAAACCATTAACAGGTCCTCAGGGGCAGTTCGGACCAGTAATATTTTTTATATAATATAAAACTTAACAAAATAGATAAAATAAGAATGAAAATTAAATAAAAATCAACTTTATGACTATTGATGTTAAGAACTGTTGATTTTTTTCGCTTCACTTTAATCGGTATACTCAAATTAGCTAACATCTGGTCGAAAAAGAGCAGTTTTTAAATAAGATTGTGAAAGAGCATGGGTGATGTTTGATGGAAGGGTATTCCAGAAAACAAGGATTAAAAAGGAACTTTCCATATTTTTCGCTCTACGAAAATGGGTTATAGAGGTCGGAAAGACGAGATCTTTACTCTTGGGAATGTATTATAGATTTAAATTGCAGAAGGTTGTTGATGTAAAAGGGGCTGTGGGAGCGGTCGATTTGATGGAGAAATGGACTTAGAGATATTGCCTTCGAATGGAGGGAATAACCACTTTGACTTATCATAGAGGTGGGATACATTCGATCCTCTAGAGTTACCGATGACAAATCTCAAGAAACTTCATGGTTTCTCTGATCAATCTGTCCTCATATTTGTTCATTACTTCAGTTGAATTAAGTGCATCATTTTAATACTCTATTATTTCTTAGATTTAAACGCATTTCACTTATCTAAAAAATATCTGGTGCGGGCAACACATGACTTTCACTTACCTCAATTTTAAAAAATCAATTATATTATTATCTAAAATAATCAGTTAGTTTTATTTTATTTTCATCACTCACTTTCAACTTTTAAAAGCTTGAGTATAAGATAATATTTTTTCTAAAATCTTTAGCTTTCCAACGGTATATCATACTTGTATATTACTGCTCTTATGTTTAAAAACAAAAAAAATGCATTAAAAAATATTTTAGAATTTCTCCTTTAGTTGGGTATCAAATTCATTCAATTTATATATTTACCTGTTTTTCGTCAGTGATAACAAGATAATATTTTTTTAAATTTTTTTATTATAGAATCTACAAAATTAAAGGTGCTTTTGGGGTAGAAAATTTAAAATATCGGAATTCAAGCCCTGTCAGACCATTTTAATCCAAATGAAACCTATATGGTATTAAAGCCCATTAAATTTTACATCGATATAGCGAGTTTAATCAAAATCTTCGGAACTGTTTTTGAGAAAATCGAAAAAAGGTGCAAAATGCATGGGTATAAAGTGGCTCTTTTGGTAACCTCATTTTGATAAAAAAGGTTTTGTAACGTCTCGGGCGTATATTTGGCTTAAATATAAAATTTCAGTTTCATAGGACTTACCGTTTCCACCCAGGAGTTACCACACAGACCTTTTTGCGGGACTTGGTTATTTGGATTTCAGGGGATACTAAAATGTGTATTTCCGTTGAAAACTGGAATTCGAAAATTTTCACGATCGCATTACTCCCCCTTACTATATATAGTAAGTGAAATAATTATAAAAAAAAAAAAAAAAAAAAAAAAAAAAAAAAAAAAAAAAAAAAAAAAACCACTGCAAATTATTACACAATGGTTTATTATTTCCAACTAACTACATTAGGGTATAACTGTTTATATAGTTTTTGATAAGCAATTAGCTAATATGAAAAGCAATAAGTAATCCATAGGAAAAGGGTATATCATCACTGCTGCTAATTTCAAAACCCTATATTTCTGCTAGTTATGAACCAATTTTAATGATTCTTTTTTCATTATGTTGGAATCATCAATTTTATAGGTCAACTTTTTTTTCCCCCATTCGTTTTTCTTTTTGAGCTTCAGTTATTCAAAACGATTAGTGATATTTGTCTCTATCTTCACAAATAACTGAGTTATAGGGGTATTTATGGGTAAAATTTAATTTTATTTTCTAATTATTCGCGGTTTTTTGTTTAAAAAACACTAATGCATTTTATCGTTATCTTCGAAAATAACGGAATCACAAGCGTATGTATAGATTTAATTTTTTTTATATATATTTTTTTTTGTTTTTACGTTTTACTAATTCTAAAATTCTATACATATTTTTACCTATCTTCAAAAATAACTGAATTATGGGCATATTTATGGGTAAATTTTAAACTTTTTGTCTTTTATAATTATTTCCGTTTTTTTATAGTTTAAAAAAAACTAATCCATTTTTCTCTATCTTTAAAAATAACTGCGTTATTGAATTTAATTACTTTTGATCGGCCGCCATTTTAAAAATGATCAGCTGATATCTACGTCAAGGTGTTAAGGATTATTATTGCATGCCTAAGTATTTTTGTGGTGAATTTAAAAAAAATAGTCCATTAGCTTCGGTGAAATACCGCGGACGGCGAACAAACGGATTTTTTCTACGTGTATTCCTTATTCGGGTCTAATGTATCTTTAAACGTAAGATATCAAATTTTGATGGCGGTAATTTTTGTTTTCATTACAAAGGTTCATTATTGAAAATTAAAAACCAAAATTGGTTCAGTAGTTACGGAGAAAGGCCGCGAACGGCGCACAGTGGGCAATATGACCGATTTAGGTGGACAAAATTTTCTGAAACTTGTCTATATTTAACCTTTGGGGTCCCAGATCACAGGAAAAAATATATTAAAAAAATTATAAAAACTAATTAATTTTTTGACACGATTAGCGAGCGCACCGTGGTCAAACATCAAATTTATTCACTAAAATTTAAAACTTCCCTATATTTTACGTTTGAAGTCCCAGAATACGGGAAAAACAATACAAAAAATCTAATTATGGCTCGGAGTTGCTAAATCTGCTGATAGATGTATTATATATGGTTTAGGAAATTCTAGAAATTCTAGATTGTAAAAATTTTGGTTCGTAGTGTTGTAAAAAAAATGATGTATCACCCAGAACGCAACAAATCGCAAAAATTCTTTGCAATATCTAAAGATAAGAAGGATTACTAAAACAAATCCTTGGGGTAACTTGGGGGTTGTATAGTTTTTTGTTATTGAATAAGGACGTACTTTTACAAATTTCTAAATCAACTCTACAGGTGAGATTGCAATCTTTATTCAATAACGAGTTTGGAAATATAATGTCTTACCTGTCTTAGCAATGCCCATTGTTAAATAAAAGCAAAAAGACTTTGCTCTAAATACACCTTAAACAGAATAAGTGACCATCGAATAAAAATAATCCCACTGTTGGTTATTAGGCACTTGTGTGAACAGGAATGATTAATTCATTTACTATTTATTTGTAAACACGGTATCGTGGGAAATATTAGTATTAATGGTCATACCAACTAATAATAAAAAGGTGAAGCACTGGAAAATTCCAAACTTTTGTCTTGACTTTTGTCCACCTAAATTAGCGATTTAGCCCACTGTGCGGCGGAAAAAAGGATTTTTTTGTTATTCTTTATTCGGGTTCTACATATCCTGAAAGGTAAGCCTGAAATTTTGACGGAGGATTTTTTTATTTGTTTGGTCTATTACTAAGGTTTATAATTGAAAATAATAAACCAAAACAAGTATTGTTATAATTAAAAAAATATTTATTCTTTATTATTCTGTCCTTGATCGTATATTTTTTTACGTTTTATATATATTAATAAGGTTCTTATAATTGCTAATAATATGTGACGGTCAGTTACTTCAAATAGATAAAATTAAAAGTACTTCAGAGGATGAAATTTTGAAAATTCGGTATTTAAGCTCTGTTAAACTATTTCCATGATATAATATGTTTCGGATTTTATTAAGTTACAAGGCTTCTTAGCATAATAATGCATTATGGAGGCTCGTATTCTAAAATACTATAATCTGTGGATCTTCCAGTCCTTCAAAACTATAGAGTTCAAATGTAGGTCAGTAGTTAAAACTCTTCGATGTTGGAATTGCAGAATCCTCATAAAAACGCTCGTTAGTTGCATAACTCATTCGCATAGTCCCGATCGGTTTTTATGGATAAAAACATATTTTTCTCACATTTTATGCAGCCGTTAATTAAATATTTTGATTGGTGGCTGTAACATACTAAATGTTAAAACTTTTTGAATATTTCTCCTTTATCTATCTCTTTATTAGTAAAAATCAATTACTTTATATTATACTTTAATAGATTTAAAAGCTACAGTAATTCAAGTTTTTATATTATCTGATACATATGTTTCATAAAAATATATTTTCTATTAAAAAAGAGAATTTTAAAGAAATTCTTGCTTTTTTTTTCTTATAATTTATCTAAAAATATTTTCGCTGCCAAGAGAAAATAGATCGTGTTTCGGAATATTTTAAGGTCGAAACAAAATAAAAAAAAACTTAACAAGAATATTGTGTTTGTATAAAATAATTTAGCTGCACTGGATCGTTTACATTCTTGTTGCCGAGAATTTTTAAAAGAGCTGAGACCTGTTTTTCCGTGGGGTGTTGAAACTTACACTTCATAAAAAGTGTAACGAAGAGTCTTGTAGAAGGATATTTATTACAAAATACAAGCTCTATATTTGTATATTTTTATGAATATGTAATTTTATTTTTCAAGAAAAGTGTATTTACATGTTCGAGTTTGTTGTGAATTTTTTAAAAATGTCTACCTCGGACATGTTAAAGTAATTTGCATTATTTAAAAATTAATAAGTATACATAATTATTTAAAAATTAATAAGTATACATAATATACAAATATACATTAATAAGTATGGTCTATAGTATATATATGGAAATATAACTTTTATTAAATTAACTTATTGAAATCAAACATTGTCAAATTTTTACATAATTCAATAAAAAACTGTAAACATTTATTAAATCGAGTATTACTTTCATTACGTTTTTCATAATCTTATGTTGCACTTTATTCATTGCAGAGAAGAATTTGTTATGAAACGTAGGACACTCATAACCTTGTTATGATGTATTAATTTGTATGTAAATATTAAATCTTATTATATATTTAAAAAAAAATATTTGGTTCATAACAAGAATGCATTAACGAAACATTCCAATTTATTAAAGGGGTGAGAATCTTAGTTATAGTTATTATATTAGTTTTAAGGTACATTACATTATATTAGTTTTATTCCAATTTACGAATTATCTAAAATGCAAAAATTTGTTATTTATTTTTTTAAAATATTTATTTATTGGAATTGACAACTGTATACAGGAATGCAACAAGTAAATTAGATAAAATATATAAAGGCATGAAACACATGCAGAGAAGCTTCCCAATGGAAGCACTCTAAAAATTTTCTAAACTAGAAGGTCTCGGGGCCATCTCATTTTCAGACGCCTCGGAGGATTGTCAGGAATAGAATAGGAAGGAAGTATTGAAACTAGAGGATTAGGGTGGGAATGGAGTTTGCCATGAAAGGAATGGTATCTAGATCGGGCCAAATCAGCAACATACGGAAACATTAAGGTCTTTATGGATTAGTGTATTCGTGACAAAGTAAGGAGCATTGAGGATTTTACGAAGGATTTTGGATTGTAGGGATTGGATACGGGAAGAATTCGATGGTTTAGTAGAGCCCCAAAGCTCTACTCCGTAAGTCCATATCGGCCTTATGATAGTCATGTAGATGAGTCTTTTGTAGTTAAGTGGAAGATTAGAACGTTTGTCTAGTAAGTGTTGAAGTAGTCGAAAACGTCGAGCAGTTTCTTGTCGTTTCAGTCTTGTATGAGGGTTCCAAGTGAGACGTTTTTCAAGGTGCAGTCCTAGATATCGCATCTGTTCAACCGGGATATGAGGAGTATTATTGAAGGAGACAGTAGGGCAGGATGTCATAGGTTTACGACGTAGGGTAAAGGTAATTTGGTTGGATTTGTTGGCATTTATTTTAATTCTCCAGTTCTGACACCATACTTCGACGTCTCTGATATGGGATTGGAGAGTTTGAGAGGCAATAGTTGGATCAGTATTGAGTGATAACACACAAGTGTTATCAGCGTAGGTAGAAAGGAAAGTGTTAGGATGGGATGGGCTATCAGCTGTATAAACTGTGAAAAGAATAGATTCTAGGATACTACCTTGAGGAACACCAGCAAACTGACTAAAAATGGATGAATAGGAATATATGATTTACTTTGAAGGATCTGTCAGTGAGATAGTACAAAAATTTAAATAAAAAAGACGTGTTAAAAATAATGCACATATATTCTACTGTTATTCAAGTCAATAAGTTAATGAAACCAATTCAATTCAATATTTATTGAATACATATGTACTACTTTGTTTAACGAATAAACGAAATAAAACCAGTAAGTTGAATTTTAGCAGGAGAAACATTGAAAATTATATTTTAACAACAACCTTATGATTCCTGTAATGACTGATTATTGCGTAGATTCGTGCTTTTAATGTTTTTTAAAAATTAACTTTTTGGTTATGAATTACAATTATACATAACTTGTAGGTCTTATGGAATTTGTGGTTAAAAAAAAAATGGTTATTCTCATTAACTTGCAAATTATTTTAGTGATTTATAGGTTAATAGTAAACGTTTACCAAGGACCTGTTCATTCTTGGTTTAGGACCGAGGGACCTGCAGAAGTCAATGCTGGATAACCTCATTGTTTGTTTGTGTTTAGAACTCCACTTGATACTTGACTGCGCTGTAAATGCGTGGAGGTTTTCAACTGTGGAGAAAATTGTTTAATGCAAATTTTCGCATTTAGAACCATCGGTAATTTCCATAAATCCTAACGAATGATAGTTTTTTAACGTAAATTACAATCTTGAGAAGCGTCTGTCATGGAATCCTCACATGGCCGATACCGCATACTACAACACTTACTCGACAAACGTTTAAAACTTCCAGTCAATTACAAAAAGCTCATTTACGTGACTGTTATCAGACCTATCGGTCATGGGTCACGGCATAGAGTTGTGCTTTGGGACTGTACTGAACTATCTAATGAATTCCGCATAAAATCCTTACAATCAAAAATCTTTCGCAAAATCCTGAATGTACCTTATTTTATCACTAATGAAATCATCCATAAATGACCTCAAAATCTCGTTTGTCGCAGACGTAGCCCGAAATAGATATATCTGTTCTCATACCAAACTCTCTGTCCAGACAAACCCACTTGTCCGTAACCATACAAATTCCTGATAATCCTCTAACGCGTTAAAATAAAATTTTCATGAATTACTACACATTTACTGATTTTATTTGTTTAATATGGTTGTAAATTACAATGAATAAATTTATTGTACTTACTTACCTCCGTTATTTATGTCAATTTAAGAATTTATAAACAAATTTAGAAACGAAAATAAATTGTAAAATAATTATTTACACTGGCTTTTAATATAAACATGTGTTTTATTTCATAGTCTATTATAATATTATCTACGACAATCAGTTTGTTTTATCGGCTTTTCATCACTCTCCGTTAACTTTTACAATAATATGTAATATAAAGATAATATGTTTTCTAACATCTTTAGCATTTTAACCGTATATTATAAACCTATATTTTTGTTCCTAAGTTCAAAAACAAAAAATTGCATTTAAAAAATATTTTTGCAGATATCTCCTTTGGTGGGATTTCGAATTCATTACACTTATATATTTACCTGTTTTATAGCAATGCTAATCAGATGATATGGTCTATGTCATAGAAACTAAAAGATTATTGGTGCTTGAGAGGGAGACATTTTAGAATATCGGCATTTAATCCTTCCAGACTATTTCAGTCAAAATGAAACCTACATTATATTAAAGCCTGTCTAATTTTACGTCGATATAGCAAGTTGAATCCAAATCGTTAGAGCCGTTTTTCAGAAAATCATAAATAGGTGCAAAACGTATGGTATTAAGTGGCTATTGTGGTTAGCTGATTTTGATGAAAAAGTTGCTGTAACATCTCGGGCGTATCGCTGTCTTAAATATGGAATTTCAGTTTCATAGGACTTACATCGCTCTGGACTTACCACACACAGACCTTTTTGCGGAACTCGGTCATTTGGACTCAGGGGACCCTAAAACATGTATTGCCGTTGAAAACTAGAATTCGAAAAATTTCACGACCGCAATACTTTCCTTTGCTATATGTTTCTTATATAGGTGAGTAAAAGTAAAAATAGGGAAGAAAAGATTTCCTTTTCTACCTCTTCTCTTTGCATGTATTCACTACTGTATCAAACGTTTCTTGGGATTGCTGGCATAGAATTGCCCAAAACAGTTCCAAACCATAATCAATGGCTTCATCAACGTCTTGCACAACCACCTGATGATCCTGAGGGAAGATATGATTGATGCAGCGCTGTAACATCACTTTCCCTTCCGCGTCTTCCATCACCCTTCCTTCGCCAAGGAGTCGAGGACACCAGCAGACCTTTGACACCGAGGGCTGACCCACTGCCTCCGCGATGTGGAGCACGCAAGGGTTCACCGAACTCGCTCGTTCGAGTTTTCGACCAACAGTCCATCCGTCACTTGGCTGTCGCCGACTATGCCCCTCGTTCGCCTTGACACGGCGCATGCGTGGAGCCTCTCGCCGCTGGGTTTAGGCGGGAGACCGCCAGTCTTGTTCGCGCCCCCATCGGTTCCGTACCGTCCGGTCAGTGTCTAACGTCCCTTTACGAGTTTCGCGTGTTTTGTTTTGTCAGGCAAAGTGTACATTAGCGTGTCTAAGGGCCATTCCTTGGTTTTGATGTAAGTTGTTCACCTCTAATTTTTGCTCTAAATTTTTTTTTACAGGCAACTATTTAATAAATAAAATTGAAAAAGTATTTGTTTAAGTGATTAATTTTATTTTCTCAGATTAAATATGTTTAGGTACCTTTTCTCTGAATTAATTAAATTTAATTGTTTTCTAATTACAAGGGCAGTACACGGGAAATGTAGTTTCTTTACATGTTTAGAATATCTTTATAAATTATTAAATCAGCCGAGTTTACTGTATTTTTAGTGATACTGTCGTAAATTTTAATCAATAAACAAAAAAAAATGTTTTGCTAAAGTTTAATTTACTATTCATTTTGATTACAAAAATATTGTGATTTTGAAATATCTGTTTTTATGTTCTTATTTGTTTGTCAATTATACTAATTAGCTCTGGTCCATTTTAAAGCCTTGTAAATAAAATTTAAAATTTTAGATCTCTATGGAATCAATTTTTTTTTCTTTGTGAAACGTAATTTTAATTTAAAAAAAAAGAAAAGGAAACAGGGTTTTAATATGATTATTTTTTTATAGTGACTAGAGCTCTTACTAAATTGAAATTGACATAATAAATTTTCTAGTTTAATGATAGTGTTATTAAATTTTATTTTAACATAGGGGTCGCCCTGTTATCGGTATAATGCAGATATAAATTTTTGAATCTGTACTTTACTATTTTTTTTTTTGTAATTTAAGTTTTCTGCGTTCACAAAAATATACAAGTATAATTAGTCGACCAGAATCAAACCGTGGTGTGTAGTTTTCAGTGTTACAGCCATGAGTTGAATATCAAAGTTGAATAGGCGTGTAATATGGAGTGAAAAGATTGCAAATCCTTACGTGAAACCTGATGAAATCTTCGGAATAATAACCCTTAGGAAACAGTTACTCCTGAAAGATCCTTATCAATTCTATAGCCCAAGTATTTTCCTAATAGATAGCTTTTACCAAAGGTTTCTTTTTTTTTTACAATATAAACAATTAAAGTTAATGTTTTATTCAATTAAAATTTTACTTTCACTAACTATATATAGTGAGGGAAAGTATTGCGATCGTGAAAATTTTCGAGTTCCAGTTTCAACGGAAATAGACGTTTTATGGTCCCCTGAGTCCAAATAACCATGTCCCGCAAAAAGTTGTGTGTGTGGTGACTACCGGGCGAAAACGAAAAGTCCTATGAAACTGAAATTTCATATTTGAGAGAAGTATACGCCCGAGATGTTACGAAAACGTTTTCATCAAAATCGGCTAACCATAAAAGCAGTTTTATACAATGCATATTGCACCTTCTTAGGATTTTCTCAAAAACGGCTCCAACGATTTTGATTAAACTCGCTATATCGATGTAAAATTTTATGGGCTTTAATATCATGTAGGTTTCATTTTGATTAAAATAGTCTGACAGGGCTTAAATACCGATATTTAAAATTTTCTTATTCTTAAGTACCTTTAATTTTGTACATTCTATAAAAATAACTTTATTATCTAGTTAGCATTGATAAATAACGACTAAATATGCATGTTTTGCGAACAAAAATAAATATAGAAAACTGAAAAAATATTTGTTTAATGCAATTTTTTTTTTATTTTGAACATAAGAACAGTAATATAGATGTATAATATACCGTTGAAAAGAGAAAGATTTTAGGAAAAATATTATCTTATACACGGGCATGTAAAAGTTAATAAAGAGTGATAAAAACCCGATAAAACTAACTGATTATTTTAGATAATAATATTGAGGTTTTCATAAAACGCATGTTTCTATATTAATTCAATTTAATTAATTATGGTTTCACTCATTTTTATCTCTTACTGTATTTGAAAATTCTTTAATCGATTTTAAAAACGGAGGTAAGTGAAAGTTGTATGTTGCCCGCACCAGATTTTTTAAAATATCTTTGTAAAGTGATGTCATTAAATATTTCATTTGTCTAAAAGGCGGTTTTATTGGGGCACTATGAGTGTAATGTTTATCCTTACGAAATATGGACATAACTTTCTATTTTCAGTTTTATCTCTACTTGTTAAAAATAATAATGTCAAAACGTTTTTTTTTTGTAATTTTCACGGTTATCTATTCATTACCAACTATCTTGACATTGATCCGCGACTTGAAATGATTGATGTGATTTCTAATGAATGCAAGCGTCATACTTATTTATAGATGTCTTGTATTGTTTTGTTTTTCCATATTAATTAAACTGAGAGATTGATATTTTATTCATGTGATAATAATTAATAGAATAAATGCGTGTGATCTACAGAAATTCAATTATTTTTTTAAGCTATCGTTTTATCTAGGACCAGTATACTTATAATTTTTAAACCGTTATTTAGCTGACGAAAATAATAATATCCATTAAAAAGTACAATAAATGTCGTAAATATAAAATTAAAGTAATTTAGAAAAATATGTAAAAGCTATCAATTAACTTTTTTTTTGTTCTATACTAATGTAATTAAATGTAGCTATAAATTGAAGCAAATCCTTCGTGCATTTTTAAATATATTTTGCAGTCTTAGGATTGTATTTCATTTGTTTACTTTAAATAGCAACCGAAGCCGTTGATCAAATATTATATGCGTTTCACACTCGTTAAAAACCTTAAAATGTTTTTAATAACATAACGGAAATTGAATAAATTTTTTTAAATTTAACTAACAGAGTGAAAGCAGCAATGAAAGGAAATTTTATGTTTATACATTTATAGCCCTTTGGTTTATTTTATGGTTCACTCCTCAGTTTTTTTTGTTTTTTTTTATGTTATATCACATCGAATAAGTAGAAAAAACATATTAAGAATAATTGACTACAGAACAGAGATAACTTCTGTACATAAACCAAAACCAATAGTAATAGTAAATACAAACGTGTAAATACAACAATCAGTAAATAAACATATACAGATATGGGTATTTTCAAAATGGACGGTTATTCCGAGCAACGATTTTGCGGTAAAAAATTTTTTGTTTGTTATTTTTTAGAAAGTTTGTTATGCATAGAAAAAAAAATGATAAAAGTAAATTAGGAAGAAAAAAAAAGTAATCATATTATCATATTACATTACTATTATACTTAATATTACAATTATTTTAACAAATATTTCTTAGGAAATTGTAGTAAGTATGCTGTGTTTTGTGCTACCCAATATAGTTTTCAGAATTACTACATAAATAAAGTATTTTCTCTCTTACTTTTTTTGTTTTTTTATGTTTTTGTATGTTCGAATGTATCTTAACTTATTGTAATTGACTCACAATTATAAAATAACGAATATTTTCTAGGAATACATTTAAAAATAAAAATAAATAAAATTAAAAAAAGGACCCTTTTAGATAAACATCAGAATTAAAAAGTTTTCATATAATATAAATTTGATTTTTATCGCAGGTATTATTACCCGCAATTAAAACTTAGAGATTTTTTTCAAATCGTTTTTCAATCCATTCATTTAAAACCTTATTTATTTTGTCTTCGGTATATCTATAAAAAATGCATATTGGGTTGTTTCACATGAAATGTCCGTTTTTATAGTTTTTGAAATACATAAAGGATTTTGCAGATCTCTGTTGTTTTCTTCCGAATGTGTACATATTTAACGTAAACAGTTACTAATCCTCTACCTTGTATTATAAACACTAGCTTCCCTATCAATTACCCACTTTTTAGTATACCTCCAAATATGAACATGGAAACATGCGATTTTCGAGTAATATTTTTTTGTACGAGTTTAAACTCGGCCATTCAGCAGCTGAGGCCGCTAGAAATATTTGCAAAGCGTTTAGGGAAGGGAGTGTTAATGAACAGACCATTCGCCGTTGGTTTTGCTAAGTTTTCATCTGGGATACCGACTTGGAAAACTTGCCTCGAGGAAGACCTCCGTCCGTAATAGACAACGATGCCCTCAAACATACAGTTGAAGGAACCTCCTACCAAACAGTTAAAGGACTCTCAGCACAACTAAATGCAAGTGCATCTACCGTTTCCAGACATTTAAAGTGTATTGGGAAAGTAAAAAAGCTCGATACATGGGTACCTCATGATCTCACTGAGCGGCATGTTTCAAAACATACCGTGCAAAAAATTGAATGAACTGGGCTACGAAGTTCTTCCGCACCCACCATATTCTCTCGACTTGTCTTCAACAGATTACCACCTGTTCAGGAATTTAGACAACTTCGTCAAAGGAAAACTTTTGAAAATGATGATCAAGTGAAAAGTGCGTTTTCAGATTTTGTTTTACTTAAGCTCAGAGTTTTTCAGTTCGGGGATAAAAAAGTTGGTGTCACGTCGGGAAAATGTGCAGAAAAATAAGGTAAATACTTCGAATAAAATTATCTTGTTTTCATACCGTATTTTTAATAAAAATCCTTTACCTTGAAAACGGACATTTCATGTGACACAACCCAATAGTATGGTATATCAAATGAAATAATTATTTCTTAGTTATTGAATATTGTTTTCACGGATTAAAAACTTTTCTATTTTAACATCTAAAATGTTTTGAAAGACAAATATTCAAAGTACCATTTATTATAAATTTATTTTTTAATTTAATTCTCAATTTCAAGTTGAGTGAGATTCGTATTGAGAAAAAACAAATATAATGGTTACATTTTGTAAATATATGAAACAATCATTAGATAATAATCCACACATTAATAAAAGGTTTATTATTTGGTTTATATATTTAATATAAAAATGATATTTGCGAATCGGGTGCTCCAAAACGTATTGTACGCTTAATTTTGTCATAAATGATTTTTTTATTAACTAGTTTAAACATAGTGTACATTTAATTAGGTTAATCATAATTAATTTAATTTCAGTACATGATTAAGTTATCCGATTATATTGATCTATTTAACTCAAACTTTCAATAAATAACAAAAAGAAATAATAACGTTTCTTTAACCGTATTTCTATTTTAAAATTATATAAAACTATCCTTTTTTACCAAGTATTTTGAATCCGTAACCAAAATAGGTCTTGAACCGTGAAGGCAATTACTTATTGGTTTTTAATTTTCCTGTCAACCGTACAAATCCTCCCTTAAGCCCCGCTGATCCCACTCGGCAAGAGACGCCCAAGGAATGGATATTTCGTCGATAAATCATTCGAAGAGGAATGGATCGTGGTCCGGGTCTCAACCTTTCAGCTTCGAGGTATTGCCTCACTTTTGATGAATATTTCTTTTATTTTTTCTACTCTCTTTTTTTTCTTCTTTTCTCTGTAACGTGTACGTAAAAAACAAGAGTGGTTGGTACTCTTTTAATCTTAAAAATTTTAAATCATAGAATAATATCTGGTTAGCAAAGTACTACACGACTTAGAAATCAATAATATAAATAAATTATTTAATATGATTGAAATTTGGGAAATATGTCGCCTCCGAAATTAACACATTCAAAACAGTATCAAAATAAGTAAATTTGTACTAATAGACATTACTCACTTTACAAAAAACCGTTCTTCTTTTAGAGCAAACTGCCATACAAATTGCCACACCTTCTGACCACACCACACTTAAGCTTAAGACAGGTATCATATGGTCGGCCAATGCGTCTATTTAGTGCTCCTATTTTCGCAAATATAAAAAATATTAAGCTCGCAACACACGACTTTCACTTACCGCCGTTGTCAAAATCGATTAAAAAATTTTCAAATACAGTTAGAGATAAAAAAAAAAATCCGATGCGGGCAACACACGACTTTCACTTACCTCAATTTTTAAAATCGATGAAAGAATTTTCAAATACAGTTAGAGATAAAAATACGTGAAACTATTAATGAATTAATCAAATTGAATTTATATAGAAACATGTGTTTTATTAAATTATATTATTATCTAAAATAATCAGTTAGTTTTATCTTCTTCTCATCACTCTCTATTAACTTTAGCCCTGACAAAACATTTTTATCCAAATAAAACCTACATGATATTAAATCCCATTAAAGTTTACATCGATATAGCGAGTTTAATCAAAATCGTCGGAACCGTTTTCGAGAAAATCGAAAAAAGGTGCAAAATGCATGGTATAAAGTGCCTCTTCTGGTAAGCTCATTTTGATGAAAAAAGTTTTGTCTCGGGCGTATAGTTGTCTTAAATATGAAATTTCAGTTTCATAGGACTTACCGTTTCCGCCCGGGAGTTACCACAGACACACACACACAGACCTTTTTGCGGGACTTGGTTATTTGGATTCAGGGGACCCTAAAACGTGTATTTCCGTTGAAAACTGGAATTCGAAAATTTTCACGATCGCAATACTTCCCCTTACTATATATAGTAAGTGAAAGTAAAATTAATTAAATTGAATTTCTATAGAAACATGTGTTTTATTTAAAAATCTATTATATTTTTATCTAAAATACAGTTTTTTCGACTTACTCTTACTTAATTACTCTTTATTTGCGTTTACAAGCTTCTTTATTAGATAATTTTTTTTTTTTATATTTCTTTATTGAGAATTATTACAATCTGTTTCAGAATGAACAATAGTAATAGTGATATAGGACCACATTCATACAATATATACAGAAAATAATGATAAAGTCAAATTACATAAAATAGAAAAAAAAATCATTTATATGTGCAATAAAATAAAAAAACAACAACAACCTATAATTGAGATAAATACAAAGTTGGCAAATAAATAAACATCATAAAAACAATGGTAACTATATACAATATATACAACTGCTAAGGGGACCCCAGATTGGGCTTTTCTCTCCACTTGTAGAGGAAAAAAGCGGAATCCAAGAGATCCCAGCGCCTCTCTCTTAGCCGCATCACTGGTCTTAGCCAGTAGAGCCTGAGTTAGGGCGCAATAGCCACAAATATTTTTCTAAAATCTTTAGCTTTCCAACGATATAATATACATTTATATTACTGTTCTTATGTTCAAAAACAAAAAAAAAATGCATTAAAAATATGTTTGTAGTATTCTCCTTTGGTTTGATATTGAATTCGTTCAACTTATATATTCACCTATTTTTTATCAATGATAACTAGATTATATGGTTATTTTTATAGAATCTAAAAAATTAAAGGTTCTTTAGAAGGAGAAGATTAAAAAAAACGGTATTCAAGCCCTATCAGACTATTTCAATCAGAATGAAACCCACGTGATATTAAAGCCTTTTTAATTTAACTAATTTTGATAAAACAGTTGCTGTAACATCTCGGTCGCATAATTTTCTTATATATCAAATTTTCAGTTTTGTACGTCTTTTCGGTTTCGGGCTAGACTTACCACATACGGACACACACACACACACATCTTTTTTCGGGACTTGGTTATTTGGACTTAGGGAACCCTAAAACGTGTATTGCCCTTGAAAACTGAAATTCGAGCATAAAGGCTGTTATGCTTGCCACTACACGACGTGTGACTCCCACCATATACATAAAAGTAACAGAAGTTCTAAAAATATACGTGTAAATTATTTTTGTGCTAGCATATTTATTTAAGGCAACAAATTTAAATGTTTAATTATTGGGTTTACAGTTGTTAGTTATTTACGTGGAATTCAATATGTAAGTTAGTTGAGCAGATTATATTGATTAAAAGATTAATTGAGTTCCACGTTAATAACTTACAACTATTAAAACAATAATTAATTAAACTTGTTACAGTTCTTATATAACCTTAAATAAATATGTTTGTACACAAATAATTTACATAAAATTAAATTGAAGCAATTGACAAATTTTTAAATATTTAAATAACTAAAGCTTACAAAAAAAAAAAAAAAAAAAAAAAATTGAATTCCGTGAATTAATTATTTATTAGGTCCTAATATATATATAATATATATATATATATATATATATATATATATATATATATATATATATATATATATATTATAATATCTATTTGAGTATTTTTTAAAAACGAATATTTTAAGCTGATCGAATAGTATACGAAAGTTAATTCGTTGCAAAAAAACAAATTATTAAAAATATTTTCTTTTATTTATTTCCCAACTTATTTATCTCTACTACAGATTGTTGTTTTGATTTGTTTGTTGTTGTTGTTTTTTATTAATTGTTTTTTTTTAATATATTTGTATTTATTTATTTCCGATTTTATGTAATTCGACTTTATCATTATTTTCTGTAAATATTGTATGAATGTGTATTTACATCACTATTACTACTGTTCATTATGTAACAAATTGTAATATTTCTCAATAAACAAAAAAAAAATATATATTCATTTTTTTTTTCTTATACACTTTGGAGGAATGGACCAAAAACAATCCTAGTCTACTAACTTAAATAATATCCTAAAACTTGTTCTCAATTTTTAAAACATTCTTGTACAATATGTTTGTACAATATTTTTGCGTTAATAAGACTCTTTACTTTTTTAATAATTTTTTTTTCTTGTCTCAGACGTGATTGCTGTGCTGTAGTGGATAGTAATTACTAGATCTGGGTTCGGTTCTGGCTCTTGCAGGATCTGTTTAATTAGCCTTGTGTGATACTGGGGTAGGAAGACGTAACTTGAGATTCACGCATTATTTCCTATAAAGCGGTACCCCTTAATTTGAGGAAAATCTGGCGCATTTTCTTAATCTGTTTAATTATGACTTATTTAACTAATGAAACTTTGTTATATATATTTTTTCTGTAATAACACGATAAATAACCTTACAAATTCTGATTACTCGACTAGTTAATTTAATTTTAACAATATTCTTGATTTAATTGCATTATGAATTTGTTTACATAAAAGTTGGCGTTTCAGAATAAATTATTCCCTACATTACAATTCAAATTTACAAAGCGAAAACTTCTTAAGTAAACTGAATGATTGAGTTGAATAATAAGCTGCAATAACAGAACTCCGTCGTAGACATAACTGAAATCTGTTGTGAAGTGGTTTGAATTAAGCATTTCGAACGGTTACGTGCCATCATAAAAATGATTTAAAGAAGCATTTAAAAAAGTCGGGGATGGCATGGGAAGATTAAATTTCTTTTCCTACGTAACGTTAATAGCAACCGTGGATTAACCTTAAATGGAGTGATAAGTATATTAAAAAAAAAAAAAAGGAAGATTTTAGTATCAATTAAAAGATAAAAGGGATGACGTTTAAGGTATGTAATGTCTTAATTATTGTGGAATTCCTCGTAATTTCTTATAATGAACTGTTCGTTAAAGAGAAACAATATTCAATCTCATTGTATATTCAAATGCATTCATTTCCATACCTCCTTCTTCTTCGCTAGAACCTCTAAAATAAAGCAAATAATTTTAATTATTATATTCTTAATATTACAAATAATAATAGGTCAATCGAACCTGAAGGCTAGATGCCGATACCACCCAATACTGCCTACACATATTCATCCAATGATCACCGTTCAAGGACAAACCCCTGAAATCAGACTTAATACAATCCTCCCATCTAAGCTTTAGCCTACCTCTTGGACGCCTACCAGTCAGTTCAGTGAATACCAAATTTTTCGGAATCCGTTCTTCTCTGAGGCTCTTAGGTTGCTCCGCTGAGTCTCCGCGATGATATCAGCTCAATTATACTCAAAGGGTACAGGCTCCGTAATTCTGCGTTGTGCAACCTTCTGAATTCCTCAGTCTACTATCTTTGGACCAAATATTTATGCAGTACCTTATTTTAGAAAACCTTAAGGCTTTGTTCATCCTTTAAAGTAAGCGTCAACGTTTCGAATCCGCGAAGAACTGTCGGAAGAATAATATTTTTATAAATTCTAAACTTTTAGGTCTCCACCTTGACAAGCGCCTTACTTCGAATCTTCACACAAGATACCGACTACTACAAAACTTACTAGACAAACATTAAAAACTCCCATAATATTACAATAGACTCATTTACATCACTACTATCAGACCTATTTGGACATATGGAATCAAACTTTAGGGCTCTACTAAATCATCTAATTCTTCATTCATCCAATCCTTATAATCCAAAATCCTTCGCAAAACCCCGAACGTCCCTTATTTTTTCAACTCCTCCAGAGTTAAGAATAATGACCTTAACATCCCATTTGTTGCAGGCATAGCCGTGAATATACCACTTTTCATTCTAAACTTCCTGCCCCCACAAACCCACTTGTCCGTAATATACTCGCATCTTCCTTAGATATTCCTGATAACCCTCCAAGTCGATTGAAATGAAGTTGGCCTCGGGACCTACTGCCTTAAAATAGTGAAGTTCTACCACTGAGTAGTAGACCTTTCTTCACTCTGCATATTTACTCATTGTGTTGTTAATAAAGAAAAAACAAATCTTACTTTTAAGTAATTTCGCAACCAAATAATAACACGCATTTCACGCCTTTAATCGCGACTTTATATCCTGGATTTCGTTTTTTCTTGTACTTTTTGAACCTAAATACTTAAATTGCCCAACGTGTTCAATATATATCTTCATGTCCTGATATATCATTATCACCAAGATATTCACCGTTTCTATTACTAATCATATATTTCTTTTTTTTTTTACCTGTTTTTATTAATGTACTTGTATTAAGTCGCATGTTTTCCGTGTCTTCGCCTAGTAGTACCAAATTATCGATGTATTCCAGAACCGGAATTTTATTTAAACCTAGATTTAAACCTTTCTCGGTATACTTCACCTTTTTATGACGCATTCTGGTGCTAAAATAAACAAAACAGGTGAAAGGGAGTCACCTTGTTTCAAACCCGATCGTACCTCAATCCTCTCGGAGTAATTATGACCGATTCTAACTTTAACATTATTTTAACTTAGAATGTAATAAACATATTAAAAAAATGTAAAGATGATTTTATGATAAATTAAGCAACTGACTTATCTTAAGAAGTTTGTTTGGACCCACGAGATAAGAACAAAATATATTTGTTTTAAACCTAAGAAATAGTATCATAAATTTGATGTACTATAGTAATCTGACGAAGGAATGACTGTAAAACATAAATAATATATATATATATATATATATATATATATATATATATATATATATATATATATATATATTTATAAATCATAAACTATTACGGACCTTCCTAATTCTAGAAGTACCGATAAACGATAAGGACGTGATTCACCCAGCCGACTTGACACACTGGAAATTGATAAGGCAGACTATTTTACAT
Source organism: Piezodorus guildinii (assembly GCA_023052935.1). Classification (NCBI taxonomy): domain Eukaryota; kingdom Metazoa; phylum Arthropoda; class Insecta; order Hemiptera; family Pentatomidae; genus Piezodorus; species Piezodorus guildinii. Next base: position 31,178,157 of record CM041294.1, on the reverse strand, counting down.
GTATAAAATGCTACCTTAGAAAAAATACTGTTTATTCATGTATACCTTCTATATACAATAATAAATAGTATGAAAAAATAATTAAATTAATAACTTAATGTTGGAACTATATTCCTCAAGAATAAGAATCTTGTACGGTAGACGTTAAAATTAATTTTTATTTACAAATATGTTAAAATTTCGCTCTCTCTCTCTCTCTCTCTCTCTCTCTCTCTCTATATATATATATATATATATATATATATATATATATATATATATATATATTTATATTAATGAGAGTGCTCTAATTTGAATATAATAGAAAATTATATTTAAGGACATCATTAAGAATCACGAGCTACAGTATAGTTTTATATAATAAACACTATTAAAGTTGTATTTTTTTTTTTTGGGGGGGGGAGGGGCTGCGTGGTTTTAATTAATAATAAACTGAATTAAATGAATTATTCTACAACGCTAAGGTTTGGGAAATATAAATAATTATGTGGTGCATTAAAAGTGCATTAAAAGAAGGGAATAAGCATGGCAAATATGAGTAGGCTGGCAATTCCAAGAGTGCAGAGCAGACATAAAAGAAATGATGAAAAGGAAATGAAGGAAACTTTGAGTGTCAATTTGTCTACGTCTAAATGAAAATTCTATTTTTTAGGTTAGTGATTTTAGAAGTCAAAGGTCGCCTTATGTAAAAACGAAGTCCCAAATTAAATAATGCTTTAGGAAACTACGAAATCCATTAGAAGCAGGTATTAAATCGACCAGAACATTAATATTATCTTAGGCAGTATTTTGTACTAGTCCATATTATAAGAGTTACCTTAAATTATATGGATGGGCGTGGTCTAGTGGATAGAGCGCTAGTCTGCTGTGCTACGGGTCCTGGGTTCGAATCCCGGCTATGACAGAATATTATTTATTCTGTTATTCAGTCGGGGGGCGACCCTAGGGTATGGAGACCCTCCTGGGGCAGACCCAGCCTCTATAAAGTGGGTACCCAAACTAATTGGGGAAAAACCTGGCTACTGTGCGCGATTAAGGCCTAACCACTTCATTGCACTGCCGTTGGCCTAAAAACAGTACGAATCTCTATATGTTCTGAGCCCAAGACCCTTCTAGGGTTGTAGTGGTACAGGTTTTATTTATTTATTTTTTTTATTATATGGACTGATACAGAAGCTTTACGGCTGTTGGAAGGTGTAGGCTAGATTTCAGAATAAATTCAATAAGTAATCCTCATTTTCAGATCACTTAACGTTTAATTAACAATTTAAAAAAGGTGTAAGCATTTACTTATGTTTGTATGTGTGTATATGTGTGTGTAGGTTCCAGTTTCCTCAGTTCCAGATCCAACAATAAATTTCCGAATCTAATCCTAAATCATTATCCAATCACCTACAGCTCCTCAATCAAAAACCTGGGTATTAGCATTGACCAAACCCTTTCGTGGAAACCCCATATTGCCCAAATTTCACGCAGAACAATAAGTACCCTCAAATACTTTCATCGTTCCCTTCATCTTCTTCCACTATCCATCCGTAACCTCCTTATTTCCTCGCTTGTTTTCCCCCACTTTGACCATTGATGCTTAGTATATGGTGGCCTTCCGACAGTGCTTGAGGACAGGCTAAAGCGAATTATGAACATATTTTTAAGATTTGTCCTCAACACTCCGAAGCGGTCTCATGTGACCCATTTATACGGCGAGTTAAAGTGGCTCCTCCCTCCAATTCGTAGACAATATTTCCTAGGATCATTCCTTTACCAAACCATTAACACCAAGCTCCCTCCTTATATCCACAGTCTTCTACAATTTAAATCGTCAATCCACTCCCCCGAAACAAGGTCCCGCCACTCTGACCTTTACATTCCTACCCATAGAACAACAACTTTTGATCATTACTTTTTTGTCCGCTCTGCAAATCTCTGGAATTCCCTACCTACTCATATCCGCCATGCTACATCTCTAACATCATTCAAGTCCCAACTGTTCCAATACCTCCTGTATTCCCAAACAGACGCTCAACAGCAATGAGGTTTTATATCAAAAATCAGATTTTGTATGTAAAAAGGAAATATTATTTATTGATCATACCTTACTTGATATATTAATCTTTTTAAATTTAGTTTTGTTCAGCAAAAGTATGCATCTGAAGAAGTTTATTTATTTTAATATTTTGTTTTATTGTTTAGATATATTCCCTTTTTTTTATTTTATTACTTCTTACACCATTGTAATTTAGAATGAATCATGATCATTTGGTCTTTTGGCCAGATACACTGTATACTTTAATTGTACATATTTGTTGTTCTTAAGGGACTATGTCCCAGAATAAAGATTATTTTCTATTTCTATTTATATATATATATATATATATATATATATATATATATATATATATATATATATATATATATATATATATATATATATATATATGTATATGTATATATTTTATTTATTTATATTTATATTACAACACATGAAGGTGTGAAGGGTATTTGTTTCAGTACTTAGGACCGTATTATAAGTATGTTTTACAAGAGGTTTTAGCCAATATTATTTTCAATCTGCGGGCTTATTAAAGTAATCTATTTTAAAGAGACTGGTATGACAGAATAAATCATCGGACTCAAAAAAAAAAAAAAAAAAAAAAATTGGAATACTTTTATTACAGCGCCCTTATAACTGAGCTACCCCACTTGCTTACTATTTCTGAAACCCGCTAAAATTATTTATAAATCCTTATATAAATCTCATGATATAAATCAGAGATGTCATCCCAATCTTGGCAATTCGCCTGGGATTCTATTTCTTATCATTGTTTATGTTTAATTTTCACTCGAACATTACTTTAATACAATATAATCGAGACGCTGGTTCCTATAAGGTACTATATGACATTTTTGTATTCTGATCATATAGTTATGTCTAAATCTTCTATCGGATGTTATCTGATGAACTCTCAAGTCCCTTAATAACACGATTTAGAAATTTAGTTATTTTCTAAAGGTACTAATTACGCATTTAGTTTCGTTCCAAATCACACTAAAACATTTTATTTTATAACTTTAATATATATTAAGAAATTTTCAAAAAATCTTAATATATATTGCATGTGGTAAGTCCATTGCAAAAACAAATAGTCGGACCGAACTGAAATTTTATATTTAAGAGTACTATACGCCCGAGATGTTACAACAATTTTTTTTTATAAAATCGGCATTCCAGAGCAGCCACTTTATACCACGCATTTTACACCTTTTTTTCTCAAAAACGGCTATAACGTTTTTGAATAAACTCGCTATATTGATATAAAATTAAATGTGCTTTAATATCATGTAGGTTTCATTCTGATTGAAATAGTCTGATAGCGCTTAAAGCCGCCGATATTTTCAACTTTCTTCCTCTAAAGTAAATTTAAATTTGTATATTACAAAAGAATAACCATATCATATTAATGACATTGATGAAGGACGGGTAAATATACAAGTTGGAGGAATTTGATTACCAACTAAAGGATAAAAAAAGCAAAACAATTTTATATGAATTTTTTGGTTTTTTTTTTATTATGAGAATAGTAATATAGAGTTATAATATACCTTTGGAAAACTAAATATTTTAGAAAAAATATTATCTTATATTGTAATCGAGCTGTAAAATGTAATCGATAATATTTAAGGAAGCACGTGTTTCTATTGAAAAAAAAAAAAATTAATTTATTAAACGTATTTCATCTCTAACAGTATTTAAAAATTCTTAAATTGATGTTAACAACGTAGGTTAGTGAAAGTCTGTGTGTTGCGCTTACCAGATGTTTTTGGTTTAGTAGGAAATTTAATGCTCTATCGAATATTATAAAGAATAGATTTGGGTGTCTGGTTATTTATATCGTACGCTGGACAGACCGATTTTTGTATACGTTATTCGGCTCCACGTATCTTGAAAGTTGAGGAAAACAAAAAAAAAAAAAAATACAACCTATCAAAATTTGAGGGCTTACGTTTCAATATTCGTAGAACCCAAATAACGAGGAACCACTTGTAGCTGGGTGGCTAGCATAACAGCCTTCTATGCCAAAGGTCACGGGTTAAAACTCGCAGGTGGTCCTAGGATTTTTTAATGGGAGTAAAAAATCCTTAGTTATGCCGTCTTTCGGAGGGGACGTTGAAAGGTGGTCCCGAGCATGTGCGATGTCAGGTACTCGTTAAAGATCCCTATCCTAATAAAACCTGGATAGACAAAATTTAGGATTCCCACTGTAGCATCGTCCGATAGCATAAAGTGACGTTAAATAAATAAACAAACCAAAATAACGATTTAAAAAGAAAAATCCGTTTGTCCGCCGTCCGCGGCATTCCTCCTAAACAACTGGACCATTTTTTTTTTTTTTTTAAATTCGCCACAAAAATACTTAGGCATGCAATAATGATCCTAACACCTAAACGTTGTTATCAGCTGATCATTTTTAAAATGGCGGCCGATTAAAAGTGATTTAATCTAACTAAAAAAAAAAAAACGAATAATTAAATAAAAGGGAAAAAATAAATGAAAAAAAATTGAAATTTTACACATAAATACAACTATAACTCAGTTAGTTTTGAAGATAGAGAAAATATATAGAGTTTCAGAATCAGTAAAACGTGATAACAAAAAAAAAAAAAAAGTAAAAACGAAAAAAATTGAAACCTTGCCTATAAAAACGCCCATACCTCAGTTATTTATGAAGATAGAGAAAAATGTGTAGAAGTTTTAGAATTAGTAAAGCGCGATAAAGAAAAAAAAATTACTATAGATTCCTATGAAAAAAAAAAAAAAAAAAATCATTGAAATTGGTTCAGATCTAGCAGGGATGTAGCGTTTTGAAATTAGTAGTGGTGATATTCCAATTTTCTTTGAATTATTTATTGTTTTTCATATTAGTTAATTGGCCATAACATGTATATAAAACGTTATATCCTAATATAGTTATTTGGAGATAATATACCATTGTGTAGCACTTTTAGACTAGTAGTAAAGCTGCGTTTGGCTGAGAGACGGATATTATTATTGTATGTTTGGTTTTACATATTTTTAAACGCATAATATCAAATTTTGATATTAAAGAAGTAAGATACATGTTTTATGTTTTTTAATTTATTTATTTAAGATTTATGTTTCCATGTTGATTTTAAGGTCTATTATTGAAAACAATAAAGAAAAAATATGTAGTTTTGAGATATTTGTCATAACTTTTTTTTTTTTTTAATTAAGTGTTAAATAGAAATCGGTCCGTTAAGATCCTACATGATTCAACTCTCATATCTTCCAGTTTAGAGACTAGGAAGTTACGCAATGGCTGCCCTATTTCTCAATGGCCAGTCTAGCCGTTATTCTTCTCTGTATATGTTTCATTTTCTTGAACGTACGAGATTAATGTCGATCTCAAGTAATATAGAATAGAATAGAAATTTTATTTTGTCTTTGGGACTTCCCTATACAAATAGAGCCTAGCTTGGCTATAAATTACAATATTATGGTTTTAGAACTTTATATACATATCATTTAAAAATAAATAAAATAATAGTGAAAATTTACTAAAACAATTTGACTTTCAAAAATAAATTACAGATTAAAGAATAAACAGTTACTGGTGCTATAACAGGCACAATAAATAAGCAAAATATCACTTTGAAGATAAAATAAAAATAAACACTGAATAGAAAATGTTCTAGGATAAAGAATTGAGCACTTTTTGAACTGCCATCATGTAATAGTACACTTTATGTAACTTATCTACACTATCGATACTCAGTATAGCTGGATACTTTGGATGTCGGAAGATTCTAAGATAAAGTTTTGAAAAAATTGTCGTCTATTTTCATTGTGTGCCGGGCAGTGAAGGAGAATGTGATGTAGGCTGCTGTAGATTAATCGATTGCATAATATACAGCTTTCTTGTCACTTGAACAATAATCTGCAACTCTTAATTGGCTGACACATCTCAATTTCTTTATATATACTTTAAATGTGAGGTACGTTTCAGGGTCGGGAGCATTGTAATTGCATAGGATTCTATATAAAGGATAGTTAGTCGAATTTAGGGTCCTTTGTATGTCGGCTGAGAGATAATTGTTATGTGCTTTTTCCAGTATGTCGTCTTTGTATTGAAGAAGTCCGTTTGTATGGTGAACAGAAAGCTCTTCTGAAAAGGCATTTAGCTCGGCTATTGCTCTAAATTGGGACACCCAATTGAAGTTTTTGTCAGGATTATCCTTGTCTAATGATTTCAGTCTTTTGAAGCAAAGTTTTGGAAGTCGTTCTTCTGGCATGAACTCAAGCTTGGTCCATAGATTTGTCATATTTTTTATCACTCTTCCTGTTTCGAGACGGACTATATAATTAAGTGTTATATCCTAGGCCATCCAAATAAGTGTTTTAAAAATTTAAGTTCTCAAGTAATATATATTTATAAAGTAAAGCAAAGTTTCAGTCAGTTTTATGGTCATCGCGGTATCACGATAAAGAATATGATTGTGAAGCTGATTTTTTTTTTTTTATGGAATTCTTTAATGAATGAAGACTGTGAATGTATGGAGGGTGTTGGGAGTTAATGATTTGGTAAAGGTATGATCCTAAAAATTATTTTTTGCGAATTGGGGGAAGGAGCCACTTTAACTCGCCGTGATATATGGTAACTAGGATGCGATTCAAAATAGAAGATAACGACTAGTAAGTCTTATATATAAGTGGGTTATAGCTAGTATTTATATACATGTTTAGACTTATTTCAATTAATTGTTTCTTGTGCCTGATTCTTGTTAATCAGTAATTGATGAAGAGCAATTAATTCATTTGAAAGGACCCTTTTGGGTTTTAGTTAATTATTTTATTTTTCGGAAAGACCTTGGGCCGTGATTTATTGAAGGCGATGGTACCCTTTTTTCCTGGGGATCAGTTAGCGGGTGACAGAGGATGAGGGCGGTTCTATTGAGCAGCCCACGGCCACTGAGTCATCGCCCAAGAAAGAAAACCAATTATCGCTGCTAGGTGCTCTATTGAGCCGCTCTATTTCGGACTTCTCTCTCTTTCTTCCTGGGGTCTGCTTCAAAACAAAAAAAAACTGATAGCTCTTAGTTTTAATTGATACTATAAGTATATATTCTTAATTAGTTCAATGCTATAACATGTCTATTATTTTGTACTAATAAAAGTTAGATGTTTAATAAAAATTCTGCAAGCTTTCAACCTTAGAAAATGCATAAATCTATACTAATATTATAAAGCTGAACAGTTTGTTTGTTTGTTTAAACGCGCTAATCTCATAAACTACTGGTTCAAATTGAAAAATTCTTTTTGTGTTGGATAGTCCATTTATCGAGGAAGGTTATATATAGGCTATACCTCACACTGCGACCAATAGGACTGCTGTAAGTGCTGAAACCACGGCAAACAAAATAGTGGATAAGCTCCGATTTTTAAATAATCGCAAATCCTGAGAAAACGGATGGTATAATTTTTCCTTTAATAAAAATAAAATAGAAAGAAATTACCTAAACAGTTTACGTTAGAAAATGTAAAGAAATCCATTTCCAGGACAATATTATACCTAGGAATCAAATTTGACCGACACTTGACTTTTGCAGGTCACTTTAGAAAAAAAACTAAATCATGTTAGAACCAAGTCGTACAGACTAGCCCATCTCCTCACCTCGCCACACTTAAGTTTGCGACTGAAAATCATTATTTACAACAGCTTCATCCGGCCAGCTCTGCTGTACGGTGCTCCTATGTTTTCTCATATCACACAGCACACAGCGAAGAAATTGCAGCAATTTCAAAATGGGGTGGTCAAAAAAATATGCAGAAGCACTTCACTCTGGAGAGAAAAAACTCTCAATGTCCATACAATTTTGAACATCCCAACTGTACAAGAGTTTATGAAGCGACATCAGGTCAAGTTTTTTGAAACTACAAAACAAATTGCGAATCCGCTAGTTTCTAGCTTAATACCTCCACTAGCCCCAAAACGGTGGCAAAATGCTGTTGTATCTGATTAAGTTATTATAGAATAAGTTAGGCTTAAGAGGTAATTTTAAAGGACACCAAACAGCCAGAAGCGAGCCCCGTCGCAGATGTACTTCATTTTGAAAATAATTTTAAAACTTTTAAGAACTCCGCAATTCATTAAAATGTATGCAAGTTACAGAAAAAGGAATAATTTAGTAACGAAAACGATTAATTAAGAATTTTAAATTAAGGGGATAAGGAAAAAACAAAAAAAAAAAAAAAAAAAAAATAGGACTGAAGAATCAGTGGAAAGTCTGAAGAAAACCGGGGCAAATTGACCTTGTATCGCAACGATTCCAAATGATTTACCTTTAAATTTTAGAATAATTCAATGTCCCGTTAAGTTAACTATTGTCGTAACAATTAATAAATCACATGGGCAAACATTTAAACACATAGGAATCGATTTTATCCAATTTAATGGAATTAACTATGTTTTTATACTGAATTCGTCTTTATTGAGGATCAGTATTGAAGTTTATTGCACATGAGTAACATGAGTGACGGTTCGGTTCATTTTCGGCATATTATGCTGTTGTTGTTTTTTTTAAAGGGGAAAAAGCATCCCAAACTGCAAGAAAGATTCGTGCCGTGTATGGTAGCGATTTAATTGCTAATAGCACGGTTCAAAAGTGTTTTTCGCGGTTTAGATGAGGAGATTTCAAATAGGAAGCTCAACCCCGGGCTGGCCAGAGTTCAACTCTTGACATCGAGAATATTAGGACGGTCATCAAAAACAATCCACGAATCAATGTTCGTGAGATAGCTGCGGAGTTAAGATCCTGCAAATCGACCGCTTTTGATCATCTAAAGAAGGCCGGGTACGTCTGTCGTTACGACGTTTGGGTTCCCCATGAGCTTATTGAAAGGATTTCATGTTGTGATTTACTGCTAAAAAAAATGTGGAGGATCCATTTTTGATACGAGTTGTTACTGGTGACGAAAAATGGATTCTCTATATCAACACCTGCTGAAAAAAATCATGGGGATAGCCTGGAACGACGCCGCTCGCAACACCTACGGCCGGTTGCATCCAAGAAAGGTGATTCTCAGTGTTTGGTGGAATTGGAAGGGATCTGTACATTTTGAGCTCCTTCCACAAAACCAAACTATAAATAAATTTCCATCTTTTCTGTTTCCTCGAAAATTTTCTACAAGGGAAATCCTACTCTCCAGAAGATGGCGTCAAAACGGAGCTTTTATTGTTCTTCAGGTGTAAGGGTAGCCATTTATGATCTTTCAAGCCGTTGGGGAAAGGTAATCGCTAATGGTGGTAACTATTTTGTAGATAAAATATATAAATTTTAAGCTGTTCATCAATTTTAATTGTTTTCCTAATTTCTTTACGAACTTTCCGGACAGCCCAATGTATTTTTTTAAAAACGTCTTAATAACAGAAATTGACGCAGACGAAGTCGCGAGCAAAAGCTAGTTATTTATAATATTTTAAATTAAACCTTTCTGTCTAGTAACCAATAAGTGTAGTGCATATCGCAACCATATTAATTGATTGGGGTAATCAATTTACATATTAATGAATTAAGTCAGTCATTAGCTCTGACAAAAATATTGCCCAGGAGATCAACAAAAGAATAGTCAATGCCAACAGAAGCTATTTTGCACTCCGGAAACTCCTCAGAAGCTAGTTTATCTCGAAAATAATATAGAAATTGCTTTAGAAAACGCTTATGTCCCCAGTTATCGTGAACGCTTCTGAAATGCTACTAGAATTACTGCAATGACCAAGGAGGATGAAATCATCATCTTTGAATGAAAGATCATCCGAAAAATATTTGGACCGGTCAGAATATTAAACTATCAGCGTAAACTGGCGACGAAGGAAAAACGTAAAACTTGTTGAGCTTTGTGGCGAAACTAACATTACTTAACAAGTAAAGCTTTGGCGACTACGCTGAGCTGGCCAAGTTGCTCGAATGCCGGACCCAGGATGCTAAAGTCCTATTGAGAGTCAGAGAAAATTGGCGAGCGGCGCAGCAAGACCGAACCACATGGCGAAAGCATAATGAGGAGGACAGGGCCCACATCGGGCTGTAGCAGTACTAATGTATCTTAGTGAAAAAAAAGTGGTTTGGAGATACGGGAAGGAGGATTGCACACTCGCTTCCAAAGAGTCAATCTATAGAACTCTCTTCCTATAGTAGGAATAGCTCTAGCTTTAGGAGTTGTTCATTAGTTTAACTTCACTTTTATGCTTCTATAGCTAATCGGACGGTGTTACAGTGGGAGTCCTAAATTTTTCCTATTCAAGTTTTATTAGGATAGGGATCGAGTACTTGACATCGCTCTGGCTCGGAACCACCTTTTAACGTCCCCTCCGAAAGCCGGCATAGCTAAGGATTATTTTTCTCCCATTAAAAAATCCTAGAGCCACCCGCGGGTTTGAACCCGCAACCTTTGGCACAGAAAGCTGTTACACTAGCCACTACGCTATGGGTGACCACGTGATCCTCCGTTGTTCTTTTGTTTCCTCTTCTTAACTTCTAGCGTTTAGTTGACCCAACCAGGATCTTGCTTTCAAGATCATTAGTCATTTGACTTGTCATCTCCAATGCCTTTATTCTGGAATGACCTGATATAGATTATTAAATTCTAGTCTAGCCTTTTAATCTTCAAAACTCCTTATTAAGATTCATTCCGTATCATGCCAACTGTCCCTTTTCAGTCTCTTTAATTTTTGGGAAATTAAATTCGTCCTATTTTTAAAATTTGAATACTATCATAGTATCCTCCTTGGATACTACACTATTTCGGAAGTCTCTTGCGCAAATATTTCGGCCCTGCGTCAGTTATTCAAATCTTTTGTTTGCCTGAAAGAACCCAATTCCAAGCCCCGTATTGCAGAATCTCGATGTCTTTTTTAATCTCCCTATTTCACACAATTCTATTGCTGTATTTATTATAATATATTATTATTAGCTTTATTGTACATAACTAATATTAGTTTTTACTCCTTACCATACTTCTTCTTCTAGTGGGCTATTGGTGAAAGGAAGACGGGGAGTCCTAAAAGATGTTTGCTCTTATTTGTATGATTTCAACAATAAGAAAACAATTTCGTTGTCGCTATATGATGGGCATGTTTTGGGGGCAGGCATTGTGAATGTTTTTTCAAAATAGGAATTTAAGAACCTCGACTACAGATATTCATTTGAAGTTTTCTCTCGTTTCTTAAAAAATATCAACCGATGTAAAAATATTGTTTTTATTCTGAAATAGCGTATATTTACTGTGTATCAAATTATCTAAATTTTGAGGCCTAATAGAGGTCTTCACGATAGTAAAACCCAAACGAACTCTCTTTTTTTTAAATATAAATAAAATACGATTTTCTTAGATAAATATCAAGAAACCTATCCTGTCTATGATGACGATTAATTTAAATTCTTTCGTATAGTGCATTTAAATAGTTCCGATTCGCCTTGTAATAGGATCTTTAGCTACGAACCTCTCTTTTTATAGTTTACGTGATAATGTTTTTGAAACGAATCTGCGGCTTACGCTCATTGCATCCTAGGTCGAATCCACATGAATGATGCGGGAGAATGTCTTTCCTCTTCCTCTCTTAGGACACAAATAAAAAAATATCTATTGAGAAAATAAAATTATAATTTCTAACTAAAACACTACTAAATAAGCACAAGTATAGATACTCGTGAGTTATTGTTTTAAAAAACCTTGAACTAATTAATAATCTTAAATGTAATTAATATCTTATATAGTTTAATTGGATACCCTCTCTGTATGCATTTAATGGAAATTCTTTAGAAACAGAAATATAAAATTATTTTACTCTGAGAATAACTCGCTTAAGGATAACATGAATGATAAAAATAAAGATAACATATTCGGCCAAAATACGTTAAATGGATTTAATTATTTACAAGTTTGGCACCCGGGACTGTTGTACAAACTCCGTAAATTTCTTCCTCCTACATACTTCCTAATCATCCAGTCCTACCTCTCTGACAGATCCTTGAAAATAAACCACAATAGTTCCTATTTATCTCTTTTCACCCAGTCTGTTGGGGTTCCTCAAGGCAGTATCCTAGGACCCATTCTTTACACAGTCTATACAGCTGATATCCCAACCCATCCTAACACATTTCTTTCTACCTATGTCGATGACACTTGCGTGTTATCGGTTAATAACGATCCTACTATTACCTCTCAAACTCTCCAATCCCACATCAGAGACCTTGAGGTGTGGTATCATAATTGGAGAATTAAAATCAATTCCAATAAATCCCAACAAATTACCTTTACCCTTCGTCGAAAACCTATGACATCCTTCCCTACAGTGTCCTTTAATGATATTCCGCTTGTCCCGGTTGAACAGATCCGCTATTTAGGACTCCTGCTTGACAAACGACTTACATGGAATCCGCATACAAGACTGAAAAGACAAGAAACTGCACGACGATTTCGGCTACTTCAATACTCACTATACAGACGCTCTAACCTTTCACTTAACTACAAAAGACTCATTTACATGACCATCATAAGGCCTATCTGGACCTACGGAGTAGAGCTTTGGGGCTCTACTAAACCATCAAACTCTTCCCGTATCCAATCCTTACTATCCAAAATCCTTCGCAAAATCCTTAACGCTCCATACTTTGTCACGAATAAAATCATCCACAATGACCTTAATGTTCCATATGTTGCTGATTTGGCCCGTACCAGGTATCATCCCTTCCATGAAAAACTCCACTCCCACTCTAATCCATTAGTTTCAATCCTTGCTTACTCTTTAATCTCTGATAATCCTCCGAGGCGTATGAAAAGAAGATGGCCTCGAGACCTTCTTGTTTATACTCACTACCAAAGAGTGCTGATAAAGGGCAGTTTCTCTTAATGTTTATTTCATGTGTCATAACATTTCAGCATATTTACTTGATGTATTTTTGTACAGTTGTAAATTTCAATAAAAATATATTTTAATAAAAAAATATTTACAAATGTATAGTAGAGAGAGAAAAATATTTATAATAAATAAAAAATAGAACTAATAAGGGAAGAGAAAAATTTCAATCAATGAGTGTCTTTTGGAGAAAATAGATATTGAAAAAGTAGAGATTTGAATATGGATAAGGAAGAAGCACGACTTATATTGGAAAGAATGAAATTCAATAATGCAGTGTAGCATGCAAGAAAGGACGACCTTTAATGAGATCTTTACTATAAAGACATGATCTAGTGGATTTTCAAAAATCGATCCGCTTAAAGTGGAAGTTTAAATGCTAAGAACCTTTGCATGATTGGCTTGCACTCAGTTCTTCTAGTTATTCTACCATGTTATTATTTAACGACTAACCAGGCTAATGCCTATTCTTCTAATGTACAATGAGTTAAGGACCTTACTTTAATTTGAACTATCCCTTCTTCATTACCGCGTTTGTTGTTGAAGGGATAATTAGTCAATTTTTCCTAAGGAAATCCTATTAAGTGCGTGCTATTGGTTAGGAAACTTGTTGCAAAGAGTTGTTTTGTATCGCTCTATTGTCGGCCCAGCTTAAAGTTTCCCTTAAGAGCCTTTGTTACGAGAGAGGCAAGAAATATTTGGGTCAGCCTTATAACTTCAATACCCAAGAAAGTTTTTCCTTATTAAAGATAAACTAATACAATGCCATGTAAAATTGTTTGAATTGGATGTCACAGGGTGGTTATCTACTTTGTTTCTCACACCAGAGATTTTTTATAGAATTTTATCAATACTAAGCTGCATCGGCTAAAATGTAAATAAAAATAAAATCAGATGCGCTCAACACACGACTTTTACTTACTTTCGTTTTTAAAATAAAATTAAGAACAATTGTTGGAAGGAATTAGTCCGGGTGGCGGTCAGTAAATCAAACAACTAAATAGTTTCAACTATTCATTGCTTACCAACGTTTCGACCCCCCCCCCCCTTTGTGGGTCATCATCAGGGCTAAAAAGATACAAAAGAAATACAATTTCAATAAAATTAAATACAATATTATATAAACTATTGAGTTAGAGAACGTCGGTATTTAAACATAAAAAAGAAATATATATGTAAAAAAAATAATGAAATTACAATGGTTAAAGTATAATAATGAAAGTGCAACGCAAAAAAAAAAAAAAAAAAAAAAAAAAAAAAAAAAAAAAAAAAAAAAAAAAAAAAAAAAAAAAAAAAAAAAAAAAAAAATACTTAAGAAAATGTACAAAGATATCTATATTTACATGAAATATGGAACATAAAAATATGGAGTAGAGTGGAGATACGTAGCGCATGGTGGGCGAATGTATACTCCATATACATCTTCTATCACTGTTTTTACTATTATATAGGTCATATTTCCCGAATAGAAAAATAATTTTTTTTTTTTTTTTTATCTTTTATCATTATTATGTTATATATTAAAATTTTAGTCATGGTTGTCAGACCCAGTCCATAAATACGCTTCGTACTTTCCATTCTACCTACATTTCCTACGTATTTTCCATCATACCTACCCCCCATCTACCAAACAGTACCTAGTTTCCATTCTCCCACCATGCGGTACATATCTCCACTCTACTCCATATTTTTATGTTCCATATTTCATGTAAATATTGATATCATTGTACACTTTCATTAGTCATAGTTTTTTTTTTTTCTGTATAGCACTTTTATTATTATACTATAGGCATTGTAATTTAATTAATTTTCTTTTACATATATATTTATTTTTTATATTTTAATACCGACGTTCTCTAGCTCAATAGTTTATATAATATTGTATTTAATATTATTAAAATTGTATTTATTTTGCATCTTTATAGCCCTGATGAGAGCGGCGTGGCCTAGTGGATAGAGCGCTAGTCTGCTGTGCTCCGGGTCCTGGGTTCGAATCCCGGCTGTGACGGAATATTATTTATTCTGTTAATTCAGTCAGGGGGCGATCCTAGGGTATGGAGACCCTCCTGGGGCAAATATAAATTTTTATATCAGACGTTTCCTTTTGGTATACATAGACCATTGGATTTTTTGTATTCTTGTTATTAATAGATTCAGTATAAAATTAAGAGTAGAGAAAATACCGAAGGTTTACATGTCTGAAAAATCTTGACACACCTATCATTAATAGACAGTTGAGAATTTTATTAATAAAAAATCAATAAATAAAAGTGTGCCTATTTTGATTTTGTTACCTCCACTCGCCTATATATGAAATATTATTTGCCTTCGTTAAAATTGTTTAACTCCAGTTCCAACGAAAATGCACATTTTAGGGTACCATGAGTACAAATGACTTAGTCCTGCAAAATGGTATGCGTGTGTGATTGGTAATTTTAGTTTGAAAGTTCTATAAAAATGAAATTTCATATGCGCATATACCTGAGATTTTACTCCAATTTTTCAGATCACCAGGAGAGCCACTTCATACCATACATTTTTCATCTTTATACGATTATATTAAAAATGGCACTAACGGTTTTCATTAAACACTCGTTATACCGGTGTAAAATTTAATATGTTTTAATATCATGTAGGTTTCATTCTTAATGCGAATATTTTAATTTTTTGTCCTCTAAAGTATCTTTAATTTTGTAGATTAGACAAAATCAACCAACTGATGAAGAAAAGGATAAACATATATTTTTAGGTAATTTTTTTCCGAACATAAATGTACAAAATACCGTTGGAAAGCTAAAAATTATATTATATAAAGAATTGTTTAAGGTAATGGAGAGTTAGAAAAAGCGAATAAAACTGATTGATTGTAGTGGATAATATGTTATATTATTTAATCTGAAACACGTGTTTACATAGAAGCTCAATAAAATTATTTTTTTAATTCTAAATTTATTTAATATTTAAAATGTTCTGAATTTGTAACATAGTGGATATAATTAGTTGACCGTTGAGAATTATTAGAAGGAATTAGTCCGGGTTGAGGTCAGTAAATAAAACAACTAAATATTTTCAATTATTTATTGCTTGCCAACGTTTCGAACCCCCTTTGCGGGTCATCATCAGGACTATAAAAAAAAAAAAAAAAAACCTGTACCACTACAACCCATCGAGGGTCTTGGGCTCAGTACATATAGAGATTCGTACTGTTTCAAGGCCAACGGCAGTGCAATGAGGTGATTAGGCCTTAATCGCACTCAGCCGCCAGGTTTTTCCCCAATTAATTTGGGTACCCACTTTATGGAGGCTGAGTCTGCCCCAGGAGGGTCTCCATACCCTAGGATCGCCCCCTGACTGAATTAACAGAATAAATAATATTCCGTCACAGCCGGGATTCGAACCCCATGAAGATGAAAAATGTATGGTATGAAGTGGCTCTCCTGGTGATCTGAAAAATTGGAGTAAAATCTCAGGTATATGCGCATATGAAATTTCATTTTTATAGAACTTTCAAACTAAAATTACCAATCACACACGCATACCATTTTGCAGGACTAAGTCATTTGTACTCATGGTACCCTAAAATGTGCATTTTCGTTGGAACTGGAGTTAAACAATTTTAAGGAAGGCAAATAATATTTCATATATAGGCGAGTGGAGGTAACAAAATCAAAATAGGCACACTTTTATTTATTGATTTTTTATTAATAAAATTCTAAACTGTCTATTAATGATAGGTGTGTCAAGATTTTTCAGACATGTAAACCTTCGGTATTTTCTCTACTCTTAATTTTATACTGAATCTATTAATAACAAGAATACAAAAAATCCAATGGTCTATGTATACCAAAAGGAAACGTCTGATATAAAAATGTATAAATAAATCGATTTTTTTTTTCTTAAAATGATTTTAAATTTTTCAAGGGGTTGATTTTCCTTTATTCTGTTGCAGACGTGGATTATTAAAAAAACACCTGTATTAAACATAAATGTTTCAATTTCATGAATTATCTCTTATTACTTGTGATTAAGCAATTAACTCTTTGACGTAAACCAAGTTTTTAGAACTCCAGTATTCAGGATTGTAGAATGAAATGACCTCCATGCAAATGACGTTAATGCCTTACTTATTATTAAAATTCCTGATTCGTTTCATAAGAAGCATGTCTGTCTTTTGTAAATCGAAGTTGTGGTGTGCAAATAAAATACTAAATTTAATGAATTTAGTTCATAGTTTTTATTGATATATTTATTTTATATAATTTCTGAGTATGACACATTTTAGAATATTTTAATTTTCCATCATTATATGGTGGTTGATAAACATTTTTTTTATGTCCCTAAACTTCCCTGCGTGTTTAGACTGTGCGTCTAGGCAACCATGCCAAAGGTTTTGAGTTCGAATTCCAGTCCCGAAAGGACTTTTTCTAGCACATAATTAAATAGGCATTCACTCACAGCCTCTGCCCCGGGTATATAAGGCCTGAAAGCTGTGGTTCTAACTAACAAAATTCACAAATTGTCATTGTGGAACCGTAGGATACCACATTGCGCCTGAATGGCCTGTCGCGCCAACTAGAAAAAAAATCAAAATAGTCCCCAAAGCTGACATCTTTTATTGCTCTTCATTCAAAATTTTTTATTGATTTACTTTTACATATCACAATGTTTCTTTTAACATTATTTTCATCTTTATATTTTCTTAGTGTTTTGTTGTGATTTTTTTTAATCCTTTTTCATTATATTTTTTTGCTTTTGTCTTAGTCTTTTTCTGGTTCAGACGGCACAAAGTAAAATAAATCTTCTTATTTTTTTTTTTTTAACTGGTCTTAACGAACATAATTATTGTAAATATTTTATTTAAAGATATTCTAATTAGTTCTAAAGTTGACTATAGTTCCACCTTCAAATATAAAATGTAATGTGTTTTAAATTTAGAATATCGTTAGTTATATTTATAATATACCTTCCATGTCAAAAAGTTGTAAACTATTTTTTTTTTTTTTTTTAACTTTTATTTATTTAGAAATAATACAATCTGCCACAATCTTGGGCAATAAGTATTAGTGATATTAGAATTCATTCATTCCTTATGTACACAAAATAAAGAAATAAAAATAAATTAATACAAAATAAATAGAAATAAATAAAATATAAAGATAAAAAAAAAAATAATAATCTTGGACACATTCATACATATATATACAATATTTACATACTGCCCCTGGGAACTCCGAATTAAACCCCGACGCCCACAAGTGGGCGTCGGGGTCCAAGGCTAGGAGATCCCAGCGCCTCTCAGTCAGTCGCGTCACCGGTCTAATAAGCCAGTGGAGACTGAGAGAGGGCGCTAGAGCCACAGACTCTCAGGCGTGAGTGGAGAAGCTGGCCATTTCCAACACTCAGCATTGCTTAGTTATAAGAGATCTCTAGGCCACTGCCGCTTCAACCTACGAGGAGGGTTATAGGGATGGCTGGAGCTAGATAGGGATTGGGATAAAGGATTAGGAAGGTGAGTTAGCCTCTGGTGGAAGTTTAGGAATTTAGATGGGATTATATCGAGGACAAATGGGATATTCAGATCATTGTGTAAGGTCTTGTTTGTAACATAATAGGGAGCATTGACTATTGTTCTAAGGACTTTGGACTGAAAGGATTGGATACGCCTGATGTTCGAAAATTTAGTTGTCCCCCACAGTTCGAGTCCGTAGGTCCATATCGGTTTTAGAATCGTCTTGTTAATTAATAGTTTATTAGCAACAGAAAGTTTTGATGTTCTGTTTAGTAGTCTATATAGTTGGCCGTATCGTCTGTTGAGTTCTTGTCGTTTAAGTCGAGTGTGTGGGTTCCACGTTAGTCTTTTGTCTAGTAAGAATCCCAGATACCGGACTGTGTCAGAGCAGGGAAGGGGTATGGAGTTAAAATTGACTTGTGGACAGGATCTGCGGCGAAGGGTAAAGGTGATGTGGTTACATTTGGATTCATTAATTTTGATACGCCAATTAGCGCACCAAAATTCAATCAAGGATAGATGTCTTTGTAGATAGGAAGATGCAATTTCGGGATCTGATTGGGTTGATAAAATGGCAGTATCGTCGGCAAAAGTTGCTAAGAAGGTATCAGGATCCGTAGGTATGTCAGCTGTAAATAGGAGATAGAGGACAGGACCTAGGACACTGCCTTGAGGTACACCAGCCTCGATCAGGTAACTATTGGAAAATTCTGAACCAGAGCGGACTCTGAAGGAACGGTTTGAAAGGTAGGATTGTAGGATTAGATATAAGGATTGGGGTAAATGGGTTTTTAGTTTGAAAAGCAAGCCATCGTGCCAGACCCGGTCGAATGCCTGAGCAACGTCCAGAAAGGCACCAGTGCAATATTGCTTGTTTTCAAGTGCAAAGGATATATGGTCAACCACTCGTAGGCCTTGTTGTACAGTGGAGTGCTGTGAGCGGAATCCGAACTGGTGGAAAGGAATTTCAATTAACTGTAGGATACGCTTGAGAAGGATTTTTTTAAAGATTTTTGAAAGGATCGGAAGGAGACTAATAGGCCTATAGGATGAGGTGTTGTTGGGAGGTTTACCAGGTTTGGGAAAAAGGAGAATGATGGAGTGTTTCCACACCAAAGGAAAGTGGGTTGTACGGAGGATACTATTATAGAGGTAGGTAAGGAATATAATTGCTTTTTGGGGCAGTTGACGAAGGATCTTAGAATTGAGGAGGTCGTAGCCAGGAGCTTTTCGAGGTTTTAATTTCTTTATAAGGAATTTGACCTCAGAGGGGTTAATAGCTTTAGGGGGTGGAGAGAGAGGAATTGGAGAGGAGAGGAATTCCTTTACGTTAGCTGTATGGGCAGGATTGAGCTCGGGGTGTGGGATAAAAACTTTAGAAAGGTATTTGGCAAATTCTTCCGCTCTAGTCTCATCCGACGAAGCCCAGGATCCATCTTCACGTCGGATGGGATGGGAGATGAATTGGTATTTAAGAACTTTTTTGGTTACTTTCCAGAGGGAATTGTCGCAGATAGATAGTGAAGAAAGATAGGAATTGTAGGATTGGGATCGAAAGGTATCTAATTTCTTTTTAGCTAATTTGGTGTAATAATTGTAGGATTTACGATCGTCTGGGTGCCTGGTTCTTTGCCAGAGGGTTCTAGAGCGTCGTTTGGTATGGATTAGATCTAGGAGGTTTTGGGGTATAGGATTCTTCTGGTAATATTTTGGGGAAGGAGAAGGTGAAGATGCATTCCAGGCTGCTTGTTGGATAAGGGTAGTAAAGGAATCAACTGCATCATCAAGATCTTGTGGAGATTTGAGGGATACTCTGAGGTCTATTCCATCCGTTATTATTTCGCGGAAGAGGTTCCAATTAACTGGGCCTCTTAGGAATGATGGTGGAGGGAGTTTGGGAATAGGAGATAATGAGAGAGTTAGGGTAAGAGGGCTATGATCGGAGGAAAGGTCATCGAGCCGGGAAACGGAATGATTTAAAGGTCCCAGCCCTTTGTGGATAAAATAATCGAGGAGGTCGGGGTTACGGTGAGGATCAGTAGGCCAATAGGTAGGGGAATCGGGGGAGAGGATATTACAGTGAGTGGAATAGAGTGCAGACAGCAATGTTCGCCCGCGAGAATTTGTAGTTCTGGCTCCCCATTGCTGGTGTTTGGCATTTAAGTCCGCACCTATGAGGAAATGATGCCCTAAGGAATTAAGGAATAAATTAAATTGGATTTCGGAAATAGGTATTTTTGGAGGAGAGTATGCTGCAACTACTGTTATAGGAAAATGACGGGTTTGTATAATTACAGCAGTGGTTTGGAGGAAGTTATGGACTGGTAAGGGTAATAAATTATGGGAGAGGGAGCGATGGATGATGACAGCAGTGCCGGCATGAGCTGTTCCAGACGTGGATTATTAAAAAAAAACACCTGTATTAAACATAAACTGTTTCAATTTCATGAAATTATCTCCTTATTACTTGTGATTAAGCCAATTAACTCTTTTGACGTAAACCTAAGTTTTTAGAACTCCCAGTATTCAGGATTGTAGAATGAAATGACCTCCATGCAAATGACGTTAATGCCTTACTTATTATTAAAATTCCTGATTCGTTTCATAAGAATGCATGTCTGTCTTTTGTAAAATCGAAAGTTGTGGGCGAGGCAAGTGCAAATAAAATACTTAAATTTAATGAATTTGTTCATAGTTTTTATTGAATATAATTTATTTTATATAATTTCTGAGTATGACACATTTTTTAGAATATTTGTAATTTTCCATCATTATATGGTGGTTGATAAACATTTTTTTTTATGTCCCCTAAATTCCGCTGCGTGTTGTAGGGACTGTGCGTCTAGGCAACCCCATGCCAAAGGTTTTGAGTTCGAATTACAGTCCCGAAAGGAGCTTTCCTTTTCTCAGCACATAATTAAATAGGCATTCACTCACAGCCTATGCCGGGTATATAAGGCCTGAAAAGCTGTGGTTCTAACTACAAAATTCACAAATTGTCATTGTGGAACCGTACTAGGATACCACATTGCGCCTGAATGGCCAGTCGCGCCAACTAGAACAAAAAAATCAAAATAGTCCCCAAAGCTGACATCTTTTATTGCTCTTCATTCAAAATTTTTTTTGATTTACTTTTACATTATCACAATGTTTCTCTTTAAAACATTATTTTCATCTTTATATTTTCTTAGTGTTTTTGTTGTGAATTTTTTTTAATCCTTTTTCATCTCATATTTTTTTTGCTTTGTCTTAGTCTTTTTCTGTTCAGACGGCACAAAGTAAAAATAAATCTTCTTATTTTTTTTTTTTTAACTGGTCTTAACGAACATAATTATTGTTAAATATTTTATTTAAAGAATTCTAATTAGTTCTAAAGTTGACTTATAGTTCCACCTTTCAAATATAAAATGTAATGTGATTTAAATTTAGAATATCGTTAGTTAAATTTCTAATATACCTTCCATGTCAAAAATTGGTAAACTATTTTTTACATACTCCCCCGGGAACCCCGTTTAAAACCCCCGAGCCCAAAAGTGGGCGTCGGGGTCCAAGGCTAGGAATCCCAGCGCCTCTCAGTCAGTCGCGTCCCGGGGCTAATAAGCCGGGGGAACTGGGGAGGGGCGCAGAGAAAGCTCTCAGGCGTGATTGGAGAAGCTGGCCTTTTCCAACATCAGCATTGTTTAGTTATAAGAGATCTCTAGGCCCTGCCGTTCAACCTGAGGAGGGTTTTTGGATCGGGAGCTAGATAGGGATTGGAAAAAGGATAGGAAGGTGAGTTAGCCTCTGGTGGAAGTTTGGGAAAATTTGATGGGATTATATCGAGGCAAATGGGATTTAGTCTTTTGGAAAGGGTTTTGTTTTTAACCCTAATAGGGAGCATTGACTATTGTTCTAAGGACTTTGGACTGAAAGGATTGGATACGCCTGATGTTCGAAAATTTAGTTGTCCCCCACAGTTCGAGTCCGTAGGTCCATATCGGTTTTAGAATCGTCTTGTTAATTAATAGTTTATTAGCAACAGAAAGTTTTGATGTTCTGTTTAGTAGTCTATATAGTTGGCCGTATCGTCTGTTGAGTTCTTGTCGTTTAAGTCGAGTGTGTGGGTTCCACGTTAGTCTTTTGTCTAGTAAGAATCCCAGATACCGGACTGTGTCAGAGCAGGGAAGGGGTATGGAGTTAAAATTGACTTGTGGACAGGATCTGCGGCGAAGGTAAAGGTGATGTGGTTACATTTGGATTCATTAATTTTGATACGCCAATTAGCGCACCAAAATTCAATCAAGGATAGATGTCTTTGTAGATAGGAAGATGCAATTTCGGGATCTGATTGGGTTGATAAAATGGCAGTATCGTCGGCAAAAGTTGCTAGAAGGTATCAGGATCCGTAGGTATGTCAGCTGTAAATAGGAGATAGAGGACAGGACCTAGGACACTGCCTTGAGGTACACCAGCCTCGATCAGGTAAACTATTGGAAAATCTGAAACCAGAGCGGACTCTGAAGGAACGGTTTGAAAGGTAGGATTGTAGGATTAGATATAAGGATTGGGGTAAATGGGTTTTTAGTTTGAAAAGCAAGCCATCGTGCCAGACCCGGTCGAATGCCTGAGCAACGTCCAGAAAGGCACCAGTGCATATTGCTTGTTTTCAAGTGCAAGGATATATGGTCAACCACTCGTAGGCCTTGTTGTACAGTGGAGTGCTGTGAGCGGAATCCGAACTGGTGGAAAGGAATTTCAATTAACTGTAGGATACGCTGAGAAGGATTTTTTTAAAGATTTTTGAAAGGATCGGAAGGAGACTAATAGGCCTATAGGATGAGGTGTTGTTGGGAGGTTTACCAGGTTTGGGAAAAAGGAGAATGATGGAGTGTTTCCACACCAAAGGAAAGTGGGTTGTACGGAGGATACTATTATAGAGGTAGGTAAGGAATATAATTGCTTTTTGGGGCAGTTGACGAAGGATCTTAGAATTGAGGAGGTCGTAGCCAGGAGCTTTTCGAGGTTTTAATTTCTTTATAAGGAATTTGACCTCAGAGGGGTTAATAGCTTTAGGGGGTGGAGAGAGAGGAATTGGAGAGGAGAGGAATTCCTTTACGTTAGCTGTATGGGCAGGATTGAGCTCGGGGTGTGGGATAAAAACTTTAGAAAGGTATTTGGCAAATTCTTCCGCTCTAGTCTCATCCGACGAAGCCCAGGATCCATCTTCACGTCGGATGGGATGGGAGATGAATTGGTATTTAAGAACTTTTTTGGTTACTTTCCAGAGGGAATTGTCGCAGATAGATAGTGAAGAAAGATAGGAATTGTAGGATTGGGATCGAAAGGTATCTAATTTCTTTTTAGCTAATTTGGTGTAATAATTGTAGGATTTACGATCGTCTGGGTGCCTGGTTCTTTGCCAGAGGGTTCTAGAGCGTCGTTTGGTATGGATTAGATCTAGGAGGTTTTGGGGTATAGGATTCTTCTGGTAATATTTTGGGGAAGGAGAAGGTGAAGATGCATTCCAGGCTGCTTGTTGGATAATGGGTAGTAAAGGAATCAACTGCATCATCAAGATCTTGTGGAGATTTGAGGGATACTCTGAGGTCTATTCCATCCGTTATTATTTCGCGGAAGAGGTTCCAATTAACTGGGCCTCTTGGAATGATGGTGGAGGAGTTTGGGAATAGGAGATAATGAGAGAGTTAGGGTAAGAGGGCTATGATCGGAGGAAAGGTCATCGAGCCGGGAAACGGAATGATTTAAGGTCCAGCCCTTTGTGGATAAAATAATCGAGGAGGTCGGGGTTACGGTGAGGATCAGTAGGCCAATAGGTAGGGGAATCGGGGGAGAGGATATTACAGTGAGTGGAATAGAGTGCAGACAGCAATGTTCGCCCGCGAGAATTTGTAGTTCTGGCTCCCATTGCTGGTGTTTGGCATTTAAGTCCGCACCTATGAGGAAATGATGCCCTAAGGAATTAAGGAATAAATTAAATTGGATTTCGGAAATAGGTATTTTTGGAGGAGAGTATGCTGCAACTACTGTTATAGGAAAATGACGGGTTTGTATAATTACAGCAGTGGTTTGGAGGAAGTTATGGACTGGTAAGGGTAATAAATTATGGGAGAGGGAGCGATGGATGATGACAGCAGTGCCGGCATGAGCTGTTCCATCGGGATGGTCAGTTCGGTATATTTGGTAGTCTGGGATGTTGAATGATCGTTTGTTAGTCGTGTTTCAGTGATAAGAGCTACGTCAATACGTTTGTCGCGTAGTAATAAAGTTAGTTCATTAATATGATTTCGAACACCATTCGCATTCCAGAGGAGAATGGAAATGGAGTTGGATGGAATCATTTAGGGCTTTTTCAAGGCAGGAATTAAATTTGATACTAGGTTTGT
This sequence comes from Piezodorus guildinii, assembly GCA_023052935.1. Taxonomy (NCBI): domain Eukaryota; kingdom Metazoa; phylum Arthropoda; class Insecta; order Hemiptera; family Pentatomidae; genus Piezodorus; species Piezodorus guildinii. Next base: position 31,153,336 of record CM041294.1, on the reverse strand, counting down.
TAGGACTGATATCAGAGGCATAACTATTGATTTTATTTCTGAGATGAATGATGTCATTAAACTGGTGAGGTCTGTGACATTTGATGGAGGAGGGATAGGAGAAATTTGATGCTGGGGAAGTTTTTGAGAATTAAAATGTTGAGGTGGTTGAGATTCAGGTTCGGGATGTTTGAGTGTATGTTGAACCGGCGTGGCCTCACATTGAGTAGACTGGTCACCACCACCAAGTTGTTGGGCGAACGAAACTGTCGGGTCGACGAATTTTGATGGGTTTCTCCTCGGTCTAGTCTCCTCTTGGCGCTGGGGCTTCAGAAATCTTGACTTGAGATTCTTGTAAATCTCGCAGCCTTTGTAATTCGCCGGATGTCCCTTGTGGCACAGAGCGCAAACTGCTGGGATTATACGAGATTTATTGCACTGCTCAGACTTGTGCTGTTCACCACATTTAACACAGCGCGGTATGTGGTGGCAATACGTTGTAAACTATTAGAATAAATCATTTTATGCATTTATTTATTTTTTTTGGATGTTTCCTTCTATAGTTAGTTAAGTTTTTTTTTTTTTTTTTTATTTTTTTTTTATTTTATTTATTTATTTTTTTTTGTAAAATAATACAGGAAAGTTTCCATTTGTTTAAGTATATGTAAATAGATATATTGTTTAAATTTTACTATCAATGCTTCGTTGACTTGGCAGTATCAAGTTTTTACAGTTTCCTGTAATTTAATTCCGCAATCGCATGTCCATTTCATGTGAGACGTAAGCCAAGGTTAAGAACTAATTGTAAGTTAAAGTTGATTTTTATTTTTTTTTATTTTTTATATTTGCATTAAGAGATTCTATCATTCATATTATGTTATGCATAAAAGCATATTAGTTGCTAATCCTCTACTGATTTCAGCAAAATTATTAATAAAATGTTCGTTGAGTATTTTTTCAATTATCTTTCCTTAATGTAAGCCTATCGTTATAAATAAATTATGGAACGGTGCGGTCTGGTGGTTAGTCCACGGCCCTCTGGGTTTCGGATTCATACTAAGCTGTGACAGTATAATTATCTCATCTGTTATTTGAGCCGTTGGACAATTCTAGGACAGAGGCAGCTTTTGTGATCACTTAGTCTCTAAAAAGTGGGTACTGAAAAATCGCGGGAAAACCAGGTCTACATCTATTGGCACGGACGTTAGGCGAAGAACGAATTTGTAAAAATAATATGTACTGTACCGAATACTGGTTGTAGAGGTATATGTTATTGATAAAATAATTTTTTTAAGATTTTTTTTTTTTTATAATCTGGGAATATTGAATCTTATCGATATTTTGACTGGCTAATCCTATATAAACCATAAATGTGACAATAGATTAAAATTAAAAAAAAAAAAAAAAAACTGTTTCATGTAACAAGGAAAACATGTTTAACTATACAGTTTGGTAAAATAATCCCTTTAACTATTATGCTTTTGCGAAGTACACTACACTTACATTCATTTTTAAAAATGTTTCTTTAGTTGTTCTTATTACAACTTCAACAACGTTTCGGATAATCTTCCATTTTCAGAGGGATTTTACAAGCTAGACCAATTGAACATCTAAAAATCATTAAAAATACTAATTGACGATTAATTACGGCATTTATTTATCTTAAATGTGTTTCAATTTTTTGTGAGGCGAATTGGTTACCACGCTTTGTCCAGTAACCTGATAAGCCAAATTTTGGATAAAAATAATTAGGAGTTATCTGACATTAATCAAGCTCATTCCTTCATGTCTCATTCCCTAGCCCGAGAAGTCTCCTCATAAAAAAGTTGTGGCAGTGGTGAACAAAAAAAAAACAAAAAAAACAATTCTATTTCAATTTTAACTGATTTATAGTTCCATATTGTCTAATGATCTATAATTAAAATGTTTACGCATTTTTTTTAGTGTTTAGACTTATTATTTTTGCTATAGTAGCCGTGTTTTGTTTTAAACCAGATACTTATTACTTTATTGACCTTTATATATCTTTCTGTATGAAAGAATGAATGAATAACTTTATTTGCTTTCGGGGTAATCCCCATACAAATAGAGCTGGCTACATAAAAAATATATAATACAAAATATACTTCAATAAAAGAGTTAGCAATATACTAATTCATTACGTAATAAGCTCTAGGTACAATAAACAGTGATAAATTACAATAAAACCTATAAAAAATAACTCAAAGACAATATATGAATAATATAACAGTTTCCAATACAATAAATATATTATTTTACATAATACGGCGAAACACGATAAATAATCTAATAAACTTAATAAATATGTTTATTAATTAATTATAAATGATCTGATTTGGCAACATTGCCTGGCATAATACGAAATATTTTTTAATTAATCAATATCATCGGTGGTAAAAAAGGGCGATAAAATTTGTAATGTTCATATTTAAGGCCCTAGGGATGTAATGGGTTCGGTACGGTGCGTATATGGGACATCGAATGAAAATGTGGAATAAGTCCTCTCTTTCGTTGAGGTTACATAGAGTGCAGTTTAGTTTTCCTTGGGTTTTTTTTGGGTTTGGGTTTTTTGGGGTTAAATGTTAATTTGATATTGTAGTTTCCAGAAAGTCTTAATTCTGCAAATATTTGTATGACAGGGAACGGTGCGTTTAATAATAAGTAAGCTTGAGGCTTATGTCTATTGTTATGAATGGACGGATAGAGTGGGTTGTATTTATCGAGGGTGATTAACTTCTGTTTATCTATTGTCTCCATATGATTTGTAAACAGTATCATTGTTTTGTGCATCTCTAACTGAAAAATAGCTGGGTTTTCTATTTCTAATATAGACTGTTTGTTTATTCGATTTAATATACAGTATAATTGGTGAAACCAGTTGTATTTTTGTTCTTTATTTGTTGGCTTATGCGTTTTCTTTAGTGTATTGAAGCATGTTTTTGGGGGTCGGTTATCACTTAGTTTTAAAATTTTATGCACCCAAGAGAGAGAAAGCTTTAATATTGAGATTAGGCAATGGGGAACATTAAATTCCGACCGTATTAATAAAAAAAGGAATATTTTTGTTCAATGAGAATAAACTTTTATAAAAGTTTATTTACGCTCTCTATCCTGTCTACATATCTTAGTCCCCATATTGCACATTATTAAAGAGGATACTCATTGCTATTGCATTATTTATTTTAATTTTGTTTTTCCGCGATCTTAGTTTTGTTTTTACACAAAGTGCGATAACAGAACCTATTGCAGTTTTAGTTTTGGATTCGAAGTAGTTAGTGGCTTTGTAAAATATTCCCGTTTCTGAAAATGGTACTCCTAGATACGCGTACTTTCTAGTTGACTATTTTCATGGCATATCTTGCCAACCCGTTTACATTTTCCTTTGTGGAAGCATATTATTTTTGTTTTCTGAGTATTAACTTCTAGCCTTTTCATCAAGCAGTATTGAATATATTTTTGTAGTAAAAATAACTTACGGTTGTAAGATTTTATAATTTATTTATAATCATAATATTTTTATTGAGAACGTCTGCTAGAAGCAGCCCTAATAGATTGATCACTTAATAATTACACATTAAAAAACAATAAGGATTTATTTATTTATTTCTTCGTTTATTCAAAGTATTGTTAAAATTTCTGAGAAAAAAAAATAACCATGGTTCTTTTTTCTTTTATCTATTCCTCCAGTTTCCAATCTTATACTTTGACAAGCATTTCTCGTTGCCTTTCATTCTTCTGTCATCGGTTGTCTGACGGTGGGATCCAGATGTATTTCCAGCAATATTCGTGGGGCGATATTGCCAATTCGGCCATGTCCCGCCTACACGTAACTTCTCAGAACTGTCAAGATAGGTTTTCCTGTAAGGAAATTACACAACTGAGGTTTTATTATTTATAAGTGAGTATGAAGACATATTTGAGATTTAACAAAAATATTAATTTTAGTTTTTGGTTTATTATTTTCAATAATGAACCGTTGTAATTGTCCAAAAAAAAAAAAAAAAAAATAATAATAAAAAAAAATAAAATAAATTATTCTCCCCCCCCTGTTTAAAATTTGAGGGTTTATGTTTCAAGATGCGTAGGACCCGAATTAAAAATGAAAAAAAAATCCGTTTGTCTGCCGTCCGCCGTCTGCGGCATATCTCCGAAACTACTGCACCATTGTTTTTTTGTTTTTTTTTAATTCGCCACAAAAATACTAGCCCATTCAACGATTATCCTAACACTTAGACGTTGATATCATATGGTTATTCTTAAAATGGCGGCCGATTAAAAGTGATTTAATTCAATAACTTAGTTATTTTTTAAGATAGAGAAAAAAATTTATTATAAATCTTTTATTTGATTTGATATTATGAACTCGAGTCCTTTAACAATCCGATTTGGAAATGCAGTTTTTTTTTTCTAAAAGTACTAATTTAATTGTCCCAAATCATGCTAAAACATATCATTTAATACAATTTAATATAATGTTATTGACATAGTTTAAAAAAAAAATCTATATTTTAATGCGAATAGAATGAAATAAGTCGTTTTAATAAAATAATAACGAGAGATTTTCGCGCTTCCTGTAAAATTTCATAGAATGGATATAGTACTTTTTGGAAATCAACGTCACAATTGTAAAATATAATAAAATTATGACAAGTGGAGTGCGGATGATGTTAAAGTAAAATAAAAACATTTATTGCTTGATCAGATTTAACCTTTTCCTAGTTTAACCTTAGGCTATTCCTGGCAATCTCAGTCAACTTCAACGCGATCGCTCATTTAAGACATGCTGCGTTACGATAGGTCAAGGGTGTTCCTATTCCAATCGTCTTACGTGTAGCTCTATTTTTGGATTTATCTAGATAATGATTTAGAAGGGGTTTCTTTGCTCTTATTATAAAAACTGGAACTGGTTATAATCGCTAAATTCTGTGTAGACTTCATCTTTTATTTTACGTAGGCATTTTTGGGATTGAAAAAGAATTAACGAACAATACACTGGACTTACAAAGAGCATTAGGTGGTAAATAACTTAAATTCTTGGGTGTAGTTTCAAACTACTAAAAAAATTACTGAAGACTTTTCATAAATAATAAAATTAGTAACATTGTGTTACATAAGGAATTGAGTAACATAATCATAATCTATAATAATAATAATAATAGGCTTACCGAACCCGAAGGTTCGATGCCGATACCACCAAACTTCGCCTGCACAGACTCGTCCAATGTTCGCCGGTCAAGCCCAAGCCCCTGAGATCAGCCTTAATGCAATCTTCCCATCGACGCATCGGCCTACCTTTCGGTCGCCTACCAGTCGGTTCAGCAATCATATTCTAGTTCAGTAGTTAATCATAGTTCAGTAATTATATTCTAGCTAAACAAAATAATAATCATTAAATACAAAAAGTTTTTAAAAGAGATAAAACGTTTCGAAATTTATCGCAATTGTTCTTTTACATACACTACTATCGTAATCAATCTAATCAACAACAACAACAACCGCAATACATTAACAAAAGCTAATATCAATCACCATTACTTTGTAATAATCGCTAATAATTGCCAAATTTTGAATTTATCATCCAGTGCAGTGTTCTTTGTTTTTTTTTCTGATTTGAACCATATATATCTTAATTTTGTTTTAATCGTTTGCTCTTTTGTGCATTTTTGTTTCTTTATAACTTCTATTAGTTGTAACTTATCAAAAACAGAGTATTGTATATATATAGTTTGATCAGTTCTCGACTGTTGATAATTTAAGTTTGTGTTGTTCTCAGGTTTCAGTCAATGAATAAACAATTTTATCTATGCGACGTTTGGAGAATTTATTGTTCTCATAATCATGTCTTAACAATGGAAAAACAAAAAAAAAACAGAACATTAATATTATTATAAAATACTTATACAGTAGGTACATAGATATTTATATATATATATATATATATTATATATATTTGTCTTTCGTTTCATATATTATTATTATATATTGATTGTAATAATAATAATTGTAATAATTGTAAAGTTTACTTATAATAGAGCCATTTTATAATAACAATTATTTATATGTGCTATAGATTGGTTATATTTTATGACTATAACTAATCGGTTATTTGTTGTTTCGGACGATATAGGCATACTATAAAAGTATACACACATAAATTTTATTTTATATTTACACGGATATTTGAATATATAAAATTCCATTACATCAACTAACGCTTCGAAATTTCATTTAAAAGGTACTGTCTACCACTTCGTTAATTAATTAGAAACTAATTAATTTTAGCTTAGCCTCTAATAGTGGTTTTCAAATACGAAATGGTTCAACATGGAATGTTTGATTTACGCTGGCAAAGGACGGCTTTCGAATGGATTTCAACAGCAACAAAGCCTTCCCATTTCCATCAGAGCTGATGGAACCTACAACTCATATTTCAGAGCACTCTACGTATTGAAGAATGATTAAAAGCAAAATTAATAACAAAACATTTTTATTTAAAATTTTATTATTGAACAATGTACTGTTTATCTACAATAATAATTTATTTTCATGTAGTTTTGCACATTAAGGACAAATTTTCATTTAGGTCCTTTTTCGTTTTAGTTCCGGCTCCTCGGATCAATGTATATTATTTTATTATATTATACAATGATTCCAGGAGGCCAGAATTAAAAAGAAAAAGTAGTTGTTTCCCATTCCCATAATTGGGAAGTAGCTGTCGAACAACGTCCGTCTTGCAGAAAATTAAATTTTAATATTTCTAAAAATATTCGAACATTTCAAGCAGCGATACGGCTAAACCGCTCGGTTTTAAATTATCTAGATCTCAAAAAAGCTTCTTCATTTAATTACCTTAAAAATGGTGTACGGGAATTTCCCTTTTTTATTTGGGTGTTCTACCACTGTTCTCTGTAGGTGTGCATCAAGTAGACATATTTGAATTTTTCTGATGTAAACCATAGGATTTCAGGAAAAAACTCAAATTTGATTTTCCTCCCTGACCTTTAAGAATCGGGTAATTTTAAAAGTTTTTTCTTCTTCTTAGGTCTGTTATGTTCTTCTACGTTATGACTAGAATTTGTTAAGATCCTCTATATATAATTTGTTTCCCTAAAATTTATAGTCTATTGATATTTCAGTTTATTTTAACATTAGGTATTTACGTGTAACATGATATTTGTTTATTTTGTCCCGCGAGTTTATACTTTTTTCCTATGTATAATAATTGATGGTTTTCAAATGCATGCTTTCATATAGTGAGTAACCAACTATTTATAATAATTATTTCTAAAAAAAAATAAAATTAAAAGTTAATTAAAAAGCCCCTAGTAATTTTTGATTTACTGGATTCGATGCTGTGTACTTGGGAATGTTAACTTAGCGCCATAGTCCATTTCTTTTCTAATCATTTCTAAAGCTTTAGAATAAATATATACAATATATTTATATATATATATAATATTATATAAATAAATAGCAAAATAGATTTAGAAATGTAAAATGTGAAAAGTATTATATTAAGTAGTGGTCTTTGGTTTCGATGGTTTTTAATTGCTTGTAATACTTCAATTATTGTATATAATTTGTAAAGGTACTTTTAGAGCCATTTTATAATAACAATATATTTATATGTGCTATAGATTGGTTATATTTTATGACTATAACTAATCGGTTATTTGTTGTTTCGGACGATATAGGCATACTATAAAAGTATACACACATAAATTTTATTTTATATTTACACGGATATTTTGAATATATAAAATTCCATTACATCAACTAACGCTTCGAAATTTCATTTAAAAGGTACTGTCTACCACTTCGTTAATTAATTAGAAACTAATTAATTTTAGCTTAGCCTCTAATAGTGGTTTTCAAATACGAAATGGTTCAACATGGAATGTTTGATTTACGCTGGCAAAGGACGGCTTTCGAATGGATTTCAAACAGCAACAAAGCCTTCCCATTTCCATCAGAGCTGATGGAACCTACAACTCATATTTCAGAGCACTCTACGTATTGAAGAATGATTAAAAGCAAAATTAATAACAAAACATTTTTATTTAAAATTTTATTATTGAACAATGTACTGTTTATCTACAATAATAATTTATTTTCATGTAGTTTTGCACATTAAGGACAAATTTTCATTTAGGTCCTTTTTCGTTTTAGTTCCGGCCTCCTCGGATCAATGTATATTATTTTATTATATTATACAATGATTCCAGGAGGCCAGAATTAAAAAGAAAAAGTAGTTGTTTCCCATTCCCATAATTGGGAAGTAGCTGTCGAACAACGTCCGTCTTGCAGAAAATTAAATTTTAATATTTCTAAAAATATTCGAACATTTCAAGCAGCGATACGGCTAAACCGCTCGGTTTTAAATTATCTAGATCTCAAAAAAGCTTCTTCATTTAATTACCTTAAAAATGGTGTACGGGAATTTCCCTTTTTTATTTGGGTGTTCTACCACTGTTCTCTGTAGGTGTGCATCAAGTAGACATATTTGAATTTTTCTGATGTAAACCATAGGATTTCAGGAAAAAACTCAAAATTTGATTTTCCTCCCTGACCTTTAAGAATCGGGTAATTTTAAAAGTTTTTTCTTCTTCTTAGGTCTGTTATGTTCTTCTACGTTATGACTAGAATTTGTTAAGATCCTCTATATATAATTTGTTTCCCTAAAATTTATAGTCTATTGATATTTCAGTTTATTTTACATTAGGGGTACTCACTACGTTTGCTATAGCATGCTATTTGTGTTATTTTGCTAAACCCGTCGAGTTTCTACAGTTATTTCCTGTATAAAATTGATGGGTTTAGCACAATAGCACAAATAGCATGCTATAGCAAACGTAGTGAGTACCCCTATTGTAATAAATATTATTTCCTAAAAAAAAAAAAAAAAAAAAGTATAAAAGAGGTTAATCCATAAAAATGTTTCAGCCCTAGATAAATATATTTTAGATTTTAACACTTCAGTGCTGTGCTATATGTGGGTAATTTCTTCTTTATCAAACCCATATTCATTATTCTTATTTTCTTAATTCATTGTTTATGTAAATAACATTAAAATAAATAAATACAAAATATTTTTATAGTTATAACATATCTAATATAAAAAAAATAAATAGCCAAAAAGATTTGGAGAAAATGGTAAAGATGTGAAAAGTCGATTATATTAAGTAGGAGGCGTTACTGGTTAGACGATGGTTTTTAAAAATGTCGCTGTAATACTTCAATTATGGTATTACGTAATTTAGTGTAGGAAACCTTTGTTCATTTTTATTATTATTTTGTTTTTTTCATATTGTTCCACCACTTCAAAAATATCGTAAAAATTCCTGTGTATAGAGGAGTATAAAAGACTTTTTCCGAAAAAAAATTGGTGACTGACACTTTAGAAAAAGGTTAAAAAAATACATATTATTGTTTTATTTCTTCCGCTAAAAATTGGCTTTTCGTTTAAGAATGATGACGATATAATTTTTTCATGCCTTTGACTCCTAACAATTAGATAAAAAATCATCATTAATTATTTTCAAATTTTACTATTAAAAAAAAAATTAAAATCGAAAAAAGAGCTTTTTTGTAAAATCTCGAAAAACATTTGAATTAAAAAACTAAAAAATAGGGTGAATTTTTTCTATAGGAAATACACCTATTTAACTGTACACGACAAAACATAAAGCAAAGATGAGTTTTTGGTTCCTAGGAAATAAATATTAAAAATTCCCAGTTTACGAGCTATTAAGGTTTATCTAGCTGTGATATATATCATTTTAAGCTTTAACTGTAATTTTATCCTGGAAAGTGAATGCTTTGAACAAGGTCATATATATATTTATAAATAATCTATACTTTACTAAGCTGTTTAAACAAACATTCAATCTTCGCTTTGGCAGCTTATGTTTACATTCCATTTTGCTGGTTTTTTTAAATTATATTTCCTTGTGTTACACAATAATATAATAGCTCTGAAAAGTTGATGAATTGTCTCCTCTTACAAATTGTTTAAACATAAATGTTTGATAATAACATCAATACAGAAACATAAGTTTTGTTCAAACACTTGTGGATATTAACAGATCTCATCTTCGCAAGATTATTAGTAAATAAATTATTATATACGTCAATAAATTAGATTTAGTTTGAATATTTAAGATAATGCTGCATAGTGCTGCATACGCATGGTGCATTGTTGGATCCGACTTAAAGCCGGGTCCACTATGCCGCTGTGGAAAAAGCGGCTCTACTGAAATGTGCAACCTTCTAAACTTTCCAGTGTCCTCATCTCTCTTTGGACCAATTATTTTACGCAGTACCTTATTTTCGAAAACTTTAATACGCTGTTCATCCCTAAAAGTAAGCGCCCACGTTTCATCAACACCAAATACATCTCACAGTTCCAGGAATCAAGCGAAAGGAGCCTCTCGAGCTTCAGCTAATGAAATCCTTATCAGTGAAAATGCTTAACGAAAGATACCCTTCAACCTCATGGACCCGAGTGTATACTGATGGATCAGCTACGGGTGCTATTGCGAATGGTGGAGCTGGGGTACATTTAGAATTTCCGAGTCGAAACACCTAGACATAGCCATCCCAACAGGCTTAAGATGCACAAATTTCAAAGCTGAAGAACAGGCGATCTTGGAGGGCAGCAAAATACTGAGACGACTCAACAGAAACACAGACTCAAAAATAGTCTTTCTGTCAGACGCAGCATCTGTACTACATGCCCTGAAGTCAAAAAGAAAACTAGGACTTCACACTCTAGTAGAAGAAATTGAAAATCTACAATTGCAGTATACTGAAGTGGTACTGCAATGGATACCAGGGCACTGCGGTCTGTACGGAAATGAAGTAGCCGACCATCTTGCAAAGGAAGGTGCAGCACTACCACAACCAAACTGCACCCAGACCCTCCTGGAGGCGATATCAATAAATAGGGCTGCAGTGAACGCTAAATGGAATGACGTGCACCCGAATTGCGACCCAGAAGACGCCTACTACAAAATGAGTAGAAAGGAACAAGTTGTGCTCTTCAGGCTCAGAACTGGCCATAACAGGATGAGAGCACACCTCTATAAAAAGTTTGGCATTGGGGAAAGCTCCCTCTGTGGATGTAGATCTGGTGACCAGACTGCAGAGCACATCCTGCAGACGTGCCCTCAGCTAGAAGACATCAGGAAGCGGATCTGGCCAAAACCTACCGAGTTGGTGACTAAGCTCTATGGTGATCTGGAGGACCTCAAGAGGACCATTGAGTTTACAGTTTTACTCTCGGACATCGCCATTTGAGGGAAGAACGAAGAAGAAGAAGAAGACATCCGTAAAGAACCGTCGGAACAATAATAGTTTTATAAATTCTAACCTTTAAGTTTTTAGATAGAAACCGGTAGTAAGTAATTTCACAGCTAAATAATGAACTGAATTTCCCGCCTTTAGCCGGGACTTTATTTCCTCTTGGATTTCATTTCTCTTGTATCATTGAACCTAAATGTCTCTACGTGTTTTAAGGTATGTTCTGATATGTTAATATCACCAAGATCGTAATCGTTGGGGTATACAAAAAAGAACATAAAAGTCTTCTTCATTTACCAACTTGTGAATAAGATGAATTGACCAAAAAAAAAAAAAAAATATTAGGACTAAATAAATGTAAAAATAATTTTTTTCTTATAAATTTGAAATTTGTTGAAAATGTCAGACTCATGTTCTCGTATAATCTCTTCTGGGCGAGAAGCCATCCATAACAGAAACATGAAAAAGGTCGTTGGGGAAGAGAAAAAGAAAAAAAAAGTTTCTAAAACTCAGGCATTTTAGGGACAGAAGTTTTAATGACAGAGAGTGGGGTTCGCGTGCCGGGACCACCAGGGATTTGCCTTTTTTGTTACGACTCGACATCAATCCTAAACACCATCCTGCTTATTATCGCTGTCCTAGTCATCCGTCATTATTACCTGTAATTTGAGTTTAAATCCCTAACTTTTTTTTTAAACTTTCAACCAATAAAAAACAGTTTATTTGTTTTTTGAAAATTACTATTATTATGACCTTATAATTTTAGTATAAAACAAATATACATATTTTTAAAATGTAGTACCAATAAGAGAATCAATGATTAAACTAGACATTGTCAATGATTAATCTGGGTGTAATATTTACTTTAATGAATTACGTTAATGTTTATGGCTGCTTGTCATCAATAATTATCACTTGATGACAAGTAATAAATATATAACCCAACTGATAATACCCTTACCATTCGGCATATTTTTCAAGAAAGCCCTTACCATCACACCTGAATAAAATTGGACTAAGCCCGAATATTTCTACGGTGCTGGGTGATAGAGAGAAAACCATTGAATTAGTTTTTGATTTTCTTAAGGAGCAGTCATTATTATCGAAATTATAAAGACCATTCCTAGTCAGTTAGCATTACTAGTATTAGCTTTTTTTTTTTTTTTTTTTTTTAGATAGATTTATTGCTATTTACAACTGTATAATGATATACATCTAGTAAATGAGATACAAGATAAAAATGGCATGGATTCACATGTGGGGATACTACCCATTGGCAGCTCCCCAAAGACTATGTTAAACTAGAAGGTCTCGTGGCCATCTTCTTTTCAGACGCCTCGGAGGATTATCGGGGATTGTAGAGGAAGCAAGGATTGAAACAAGTGGATTAGAGTGGGAATGGAGTTTGCCATGAAAGGAGTGGTACCTGGTTCTCGCCAAGTCAGCAACATAGGGAACGTTAAGGTCTTTATGGATGAGTTTATTTGTGACAAAATAAGGAGCGTTGAGGATTTTTCGAAGGATTTTTGATTGCAAGGATTGCAAGAATTTGATGGTTTAGTATAGCCCCAAAGCTTTTTAAACTATTGTTTACATAAAAATATTTTTTTCTTTCTTTATTTTATTTTTTTATTTATTTTATTATTTTTTTTTCTTTCTTTCTCTCAATCACTCATTACCTAATAGTTCTTTCTTATAAATGTTGAATATGCATATAGTGTCTAGGCGTTGATGACCTTAGGGTTTTACGCCTTAAAACCTAAACAAACCCAACTGATATTTATGATTAGTTTATTCTATGAGGATGCTAATGTACACAGACAGTCCTTTTTTTTTTAATAATTATATTTATTGAGGTATTTAATTAACAATTTATTCAATTAATAATTGCTCAAGCTTAATTGTCAAATTTTCATTACAAATTTACAGGACCCCACTACGTCCGACTGCTAAGAGTTTGAAACCGAAATCTACGGAAATACCTCATTAAAGGAAAAATAATATTGACACATTTGTTTTTTATTAAAGAAAACTTTCCTATACCTCCACAATCCAGGTCTTGGGTTCAGTAAATATCTGTTTCTTGTGCAAGGAAGTGGTAATAATGAGATTAATCACAGCCACTATGTTTTTTTTTATTAATTTTCGGCAGCCTCAACTCTATAGAGGCTGGCTGTGCCTCAAAAGGACCTGCATATTCCAGGATCGCACTACGGCTAAAATAACAGAAAACAATCTGGTGCGGGCAACACACTACTTTCACTTACCACCGTTTTTTAAATCAATAAAATAATTTTCAAATACAGTTAAAGATAAAAATACGTGAAACTATTAAAGAATTAATTATATTGAATTTATATAGAAACATTTCTTTTATTAAAAAACCCATTTTATAATTATCTAAAATAATCAGTTAGTTGTATCTTTATTAACTTTTAAAAGCTTGTGTATGAGATATTTTTTCTAAAATCTTTAGCTTTCCAACAGTGTCTCATACATGTATATTACTGTTCTTATGTTCAAAAACGAAAAATTGCATTTAAAAAATATTTTTTCTGTTTTCTCCTTTAGTTGGTAATGGAATTCATTCAATTTATATATTTACATGTTTTTCATCAGTGGTAACAAGATAATATAATTATTTTTATAGAATCTACAAAATTAAAGGTACTTTAGGGGAAGATAATTTAAAATATCGGCATTTAAGCCCTGTTAGACCATTTTAATCCGAATGAAACCTAAATGATATTAAAGCCCATTAAATTTTACATCGATATAGCGAGTTTAATCAAAATCGTCGGAACCGTTTTCAAGATAATCGAAAAAAGATGCAAAATGTAAAGTGTAAAGTGGCTCTTCTGGTAAGCTCATTTTGATGAAAAATGTTTTTTCACGTCTCGGGCGTATATTTGTTTTAAATATGAAATTTCAGTTTCATAGGACTTACCATTTCCGCTCCGGAGTTACCACACACACACACACATACCTTTTTGGGGGACTTGGTTATTTGGACTCAGGGGACCCTAAAATGTGTATTTCCGTTGAAAACTGGAATTCGAAAATTTTCACGATCGCAATACTTCCCCTTACTGTATATAGTAAGTGAAAGTTATAATTATTGTTCCACATCTGAAATTAGAACCTGTGAAGCGAACAGTAAATTATTGTTCTATCTATCCACTAGACTTACCAGTCTTAGAAAAGTAAATTCAAATATTTAAAAATCATTTCCTTATGTAGGGTAAACAAAATATATAACTTACTTTATGAATTAGTTCTATAGATTTTTTTCGTTTCAATGACAATCAAGCTTCAGGATTGCGATTCAGATTAGTTCTGTAGAAATTACTAATACCTGTAGTATTTGATTTTATTTTTTTTTAAGTTTAGATTTCCGAAGAGACTTTGCGCTCAAAGTTAAAAATATAATGTTTATTTTCCTCAAGTAATCCGATTTAAGAAGACTTATTCTTGTTAGATTCAAAAAAAGTGTCTTTTTGAATAGGATAAAGAAGAAAAAAGTGCCTGAGGAGAAACGGACAGGCAAACGCGGAACCAACATTGTACCAGGATTTCTACAATCCAAAACGGTACTGGAAATTTCCGTTTGTGAGGACATAATTTTTTTATCGAATCCTACATGATAAAAAGGCTTTTCTAGCTTCGGGAGCGAGGAAGGAAAATGAATAAAGAAGGCAGATTATGCTGTGGTGCTGGAATCCGTAATGGTGAATATCTTTGGTTTGCAATGGGGCAAACTGCTTATTAATGAAGAGTGGGCTTAAGTAGAAATGATGTTGTGGCAAAGTTTCATACCATTACTGCCCACGACTTCCTAATGAAGCGTCTGCATAAAATAGGAATATCAGACCTACCTCTCTGCAATTAATGAGTAATTATAGACGTAACGTATTTAAACATATGTTTTCCCTGACTCCAACTCGGAATACTATCCTGCTAGTATTTATAATGGTGTAAGCTGCACACGAGTAGGATAAATAAAAAAAACAACACAACTATTAACAAGTCATAATTCTAAATTCGATATGCCATTTCTGATGTACTATATTTATTTTATGTTTTTAATATGTTTACCCCCTCTGCCCCTTAGTGTCTCTGGCGTGATAAAAAGAATTATATTTGGTGGTAGTAGTACCCTGCAATATTTATAAGTTCCATTTGAGTTACTATGTTTCTTCTTTGAGACTTTTTTTAATAATATTTTTTGAGATATATTACAATTTGTTTCAAAATGAACAGTAGTAGCAGTGATATGACATAAAATAATGATAATGCCAAATTAAATAAAATAGAAAATAAATAAATTTATATATATATATATATATATATATATATATATATATATATATATATATTATATATATATATATATAAAAAAATAATAATAAATAAATAAAAACAACAACCTTATAAAAAAAAAATAAATAAACAACTACCTCTCTTGAGACTGAACTTTATTCTTTAGATTATTTTATTCACAGTTTTTTAGATCTGTTGCTCTATTAATTTTTACAAATGTTTTATTTAGTCTTGTTTATTGTACAATAAAGGAGATTAGAAAAAAAAATGTACTATATCTCAATAAATAAAAAAAAAAAAAAATAAAAAAAATGCAGGGAGTTTGGACATGAAGATGTCTTAAGGCTGAGGGTCTGTAACTTTCATTGTATGACGTTTTCTTCAGTCCCTCAGTTGCTCGGATTAAACATTTGATGACAATTCCCTTGTATAAAATTTAGATAAAGATTTTTTTTTTTGGTTTATTATACTCAATAATGAACCTTTGTAATCGATAAAAAAAATACTCCCCTCAAAATTTGAGGTCTTACGTTTCAAGATACGTAGAACCCGAATAACAAATAAAAAAAAAAAATTTATCTGCCGCCGGCGGCATTTCTCCGAAACTGCTGTACCAATTTTTTTTTTTTAATTTTCCACAAAAATAGTAGGGCATGCAACGATGATAACACCTAGACGTTGATATCAGCTAGTTATTTTAAAAATGGCGGCCGATCAAAAGTGAAATTATTCAATCACCAAGTTATTTTTGAAGATAAATGTAACTTTTTTTACCAAAAAATGCGAATAATTATAAAAAAAAAAAAAAAAAAGAAAGAAAAAAATTGAAATGCTTCACATATATACGCCCATAACTCAGTTATATTTGATCATAGAGAAAAACATGTATACAGTTTTAGAATCCATAAAGCGTGATAAAAAATAAATAAATAAATGCAAAAGAAAAAAATTAAAATTTTACCAATAATTACGCCCATAACTCAGTTATTTGTGAAGATAGAGAACAATTGAATTTTAACCAAAAAAAATTGCGAATAATTATAAAAAAAAAAAAGAAAAAAGAAAAGAAAGCGATTAACATTTTCATTTAAAGACGCCCATAACTCAATATTAAGGATAGAGAAATTCAATTTTTGAGGATAGAGAAAACCATGTATAGAGTTTGAAAATCAATAAAGGATGATTAACACAAAAAAGGAAAACAAAAAGTTGATCTATTTACTCAAGTCACAAATGAAAATAGTTGTAATTCAACTAAAACTTGGTTATTAGAATTATTTTTTTTTTTTTGAGTAATATTACAATCAGTCCAATTTAGGACATTTTTAATAGTGATAAAGCACAACATTCACACGATATATACAAAACAATAAATTTATATAATAATAATACAATATACATATATACAAAACAAAATCAATAAAAATATATACAAAAGTCATCATACCTATATACAATTCTCAAGCATACGGCACGTGAGTGGAGAATCTAGCCAATACTAGAACTCAAAAACACATGTTACAAGAGGTCTCACGACCACTGCAGTTTCAACCTTCTAGGAGGATGGTAAGGATGTGTGGAGCTGGATAAGGATTGAGCTAGGGGATTAGTGTGATGGATAAGATTCTGATGGAATTTAGAGAATTTTAATGGTATAAGGTATAAAATAAATGGAATATTTAGGTCGCGGTGTAAGGTATGGTTGGATACATAATAAGGAGCATAAACTATTGTTCGGAGGACTTTAGATTGGAAGGATTGAATGAGTTTGATGTTAGAAAATTTGGCTGTCTCCCACAGTTCAAGTCCGTAGGTCCAGCTAGGTTTCAGTACTGTCTTGTATATTTGTTCTCGATAGATAGTTTAGAATTTCTGTTCAGTAGTCTGTATAATTGTCCAAATCGTCGATTATGTTCTTGTCGTTTAAGTCTAGTATGCGGGTTCCAAGTTAGTCTTTTGTCCAGAAGGAAGCCAAGATACCGGACTGTGTCGGAGAAACGAAGTGGAATGAAGTTAAAGAGAACTGGAGGGCAGGATTGTCTTCGAAGGGTGAAAGTGACATGTTTGCATTTGGTTTGATTGACTTTGATTCACCAGTTGTTACACCAGTCTTCAATTTGAGAAAGGTGCGTTTGGAGGCCTATAGATGCAATTTCGGGATTTAAGTGTTATTAGAAATAGAGAACAATCTAAAAAATTAGCAGTTATAAACAGATTATCCTAATATAGTTATTTGGAAATAATAAACTATCGTTTAATAATTTTCAGCGTTTTTAGTATTAATCGCTAGGACCGAAAGTTGATCAGCTATATTGGTTGGGATGAAAAAAGTTACTTTTGAAACCCTTATTTTTCGATAACTCTGTTTATTTCAATTGATCTTCAATCCGCCGCTCCGTCCGCAAACTCAATTTCTTCCATCCTGAGAATAGATTATTAATTGATATTTCCATGATCTATAGTTTTTCACAGTCGGGGAGAAATTTAAGTTTTTTCCTTACAGAATTCCGATATAATACGAAATATTTATTTATTTATGACTCCTCTACCCCTGTGGGTCATTGGCGTTGACACTTACATCTTATACTATATTATAGTATAAACTTCTTTTCAAATACTTGAAGAGGATATTGACTTTGTTTTCGTCATCTCTTAATAATTCTTTTAGAGTATTTTACATTTCTAGTTCAATTCTTGATATATTGAAAATTGGACAATCTAACAATATATGTTTTACTGTTCTCACTGTGTCACATTGCGTACAAGTTGGGGCTTCTAAACCTGGCAGAAGGTAGCCGTGGGAGAACTCACTATGTCCTATCCGAAGCCTGCAGAGGATCACTTCTTCTCTCCTTGACGTCCTGTTGGAGGACTTCCAACGGGCACAACCTTTTTTTAAATTTCAATTAATTTAGATGAATTTACATTCCATTCGATTTGCCACCTTTTCATCTATTAAGAGCCGAACTGCCTTGTGCAGACTCGCAGAGGAATTTTATTGCGTATCGTAGCTTGAGGTTAAACGCCGAGCAGAGTTTGCCACGGCATCGGCTTTTTCATTGCCATATAAGCCACTGTGTGTGCGAACCCATATTAACACTACTTCTTTATTCTTCATCAGGATTTCGCAGTGTATATTATGGATTTCTGCCACTACCGGATGCCTAATCATTGAGCTATGAATAGCTCTTAAAACGCTCTTTGTGTCGTACACAATGGCAAATTTTTGATAATGCTCTGAACCTCTTATATACAACAGAGCTTCTCTGATGGCATTGGCCTCTCCTTCCGGAAGCTTGTATAGTAGTTCTTCATTCGCCGTTATGACCGAAAACCCTATAGAGTCTCCTGTTTTAGATGCGTCCTTATAAAGGATGCTATGATCTGGATAGTTATTCATTAGTTCCAAAAAGGCTACTCGGTTTTTTTGAGGAACTAGTACCCTCAATGAAAAATGTGGAGACTCTCCGATTGGAATTTTAGGGGTAAACCTTGGTGTACAGACTTCTGGTAACTGTTGAACGTTGGCTAGATTCATATTCAGGGATGAGGTTATTTCCAGTATTTTTTTCCAAATCCATTACTTAATAATGGTTCTGCACCGAATAGGACGTCTATTAATGGATGTTATGGAATTGAAATTATTTTTGCTCCGTATTTTTCCATTGTGTAATGTCTTCTTGACTCGAGGGAGGGTTCACCAATCTCTACACTGACACTTTCGACCGGAGACGTTCTGTATGCACCCGAGCATATCCTAAGTGCCGCATTGTGAACGGGATCTAATATCCGCAGAATACTTTTTTTCGCAGTACCGAAAGCACTAGAACCATAGCCATTCTTGCTTTGTATTACTGCTTTGTATACGGTTAATAGGCTGCTTCTATCCGCTCCCCAACCAGAGTGTGAAAGACACTTGAGGAGACCGAGTCTTTTCAAGCATTCTTTCTTAAGAATTTTGATGTGGGGAATCCACCTCAAACCTTTATCTAATTGGAGACCGAGGTACTTTTGATGATCTACGAATAGGATGTCTTCCGTTCCTAATTTCAATTTTGGGTTTGTAGAGCATTCTCTCAATCTGCATAGATGCTTAGCTTTGGTTTTATTTGTAGAAAATAATAAGCCACTTTTTCGTGCCCACGTTTGAGCTTTTTTCAACGCCTTCTGAAGCTTCCACTTTAAATTCAAGTGATTTGCTACGAATTTAGAGCAATATATCGTCGGAAAACAATACAAATACGAAATATAACAATACTATATGAATATATTTATCGGAACATTCTCTTCTAATTTGTTTATATATTTATTTATCATAACATATCAAACATGATTATTACATTACGTTTCGAGGTACCTTATGCCTCATCTTCAGATTTTCAAATATTATATTTATTTCCATATTGTATCTGAATATAGGTCAATTACTATTATATTACTATTCATATTAAGCTCATAGATATGAATAATAATTCTTTTAAAATCTCTTTTCATTATCACATATTCATTGTCTCAACCTTTTGTTGCTGTGCACTGAAGATGAGGCATAAGATATCTCGAAACGTAATGTAATAATCATGTTTGACATGTTATGATAAATAAATATATAAACAAATTAAAAAAGAATGTTCCGATTAATATATTCATAACTTAAATTACACTTCTATAATAGTAATTGATATAAAACAATACTATACTGTATTTACTTTTTTATTTTATTACTACTCACATATTTTAGTTCACAAAATACCACAAACAGTCATGGATTCCTCTGAGGTAAAGCGCCCATTATCCGGAAGTAAACTAGTCCCCCGTTCGGGTCTTCGGGTGGGGACTGCTTCAGAGGAATCTAGGCGCAAGATAAAAAGTAGAGATCTAACAATAGGGACGTGGAACGTTAGAAGTTTAAATACGGCAGGTGGGTTAAAGTCGGTCGCGAATGAAGTTAAGGGGTACCATTTAGATATCGTAGCATTACAAGAGGTTCGCTGGCCAGGAGAGGGTTCGTTAACAGAAGGAAAGTATACTATTTGGTACGGGGGGAGCGTTAATTATTGTTTAGGTACCGGGTTTCTGATTAGGAATAGATTTCTTTCCGCATTACGGGATGTACAGTTCTTTAGTGAAAGAATATCGGTTGCTTTATTTCAGGGTCGTTGGTCTAAAATCGCGTTTATAAACATTCATTCTCCCACCGAAGATAGTGATGATGAAGTAAAATGCGAATTTTATGATAAACTAGAGTCGGTTTACGATAAGTTACCGCGAAATTACATTAAAATAATATTAGGTGACGCGAACGCAAAGGTTGGAAGGGAAGAAGTATATCGTCCTACAATCGGTAAAGAAAGTTTGCACGAATATAGTAATGATAATGGGACCCGACTAATAAACTTTGCCATTTCGAAAAACCTAATAATCAAAAGTACTACGTTTAAACATAAGGACATTCATAAGTATACGTGGACATCGCCGGATGGACAAACTCGGAATCAAATAGATCATGTTTTAGTACAAAACAGATGGCAAAGTAGCATAATTAACGTGAGATCGTATCGTAGTGCAGAATGCGGTTCTGATCATGAATTAGTAATCGCGAAACTTCGACAAAAACTAAATACAAAAAAGAGAACACCGAACTATAATCATCCCGAGAATTTTGATGTTGTTAAATTGAACAACCCCGAAATTAGAAAACAATTTGCGATAGAAGTAAAAAATAGGTTCGATACTTTGGAATCTTCAGACGAGGAACACGAAGATATAAACAAATTATGGGAAGGGATCAGGGATAATATTAAAGAGGTCGGTAACTTATGTCTTGGGAAAATCGAAAATAAAAAGAACAAATCTTGGTTCGACAGGGATTGTCAAAATATGTGTGAAAAAAGAAAAACCGCTAAACTGAATTCTTTAAATAATCCAAGCGATAATAATGTGGCTTACTTTCGGTTAGTAAAGAATGAAACTTCAAAACTCTTAAAAAATAAGAAAAGAGAGTATCTTAAAGGCAAAATAATAGAAATAGAAAAACACAGAAGCGAAAATAACGTAAGAGAGATGTACAAAGGTATAAACAAATCGCTTAAAAGATTTGAACCTCTATTGAATGGGGTTAAAGATGCGAATAACAACATAATTGCGGATCCGACTGAGATATTAAATAAATTTAAACAACACTTTGACGGCATTCTAAATACGGAAAATAATAATCAATCTCCTCCCTCTGAATACCAGAGCGCTGAACCATGGGTAGACGCACCAAGTAAAGAGGAAGTTGAAATGGCGATAGGAAAATTAAAACGGTATAAAGCTGCAGGAAATGATAATATCACGAGTGAATTAATCAAAGCGTGTGGAGAAGCGGGCGTTTCCAAATTACATGTTTTAGTTAAAAAGATCTGGGAAAATGAAAAAATGCCCGAAGAATGGAAAGAATCAATACTTATTCCGATTCACAAAAATGGACCGAGAACGAATCGTAACAACTATCGTGGGATCTCTCTTCTCCCAGTATGCTATAAAATATTCTCTTCAATACTAACTAGCCGAATCACGGAATACGCTGAGGAAGTTATCGGAGACTACCAATGTGGTTTTAGGCGGAATCGCTCGACTATTGATCAAATATTTTCCTTACCTCAAATATTAGAGAAGAAGCTGGAATACAACGGTGTAGTCCATCAACTTTATATAGATTTTAAAAAGGCTTATGATTCCATAGACCGTCAGAAGCTATATAACATCATAATTGAACAGGGAATACCTAGAAAGTTAGTAAACCTAGTAGAGATGTGTTTGTCGGAAACATTTCATAAAGTTAGAATCGGTCATAATTACTCCGAGAGATTAGAGGTGCGATCGGGTTTAAAACAGGGGGACTCCCTTTCACCTGTTTTGTTTAATATAGCCTTAGAATATGTTATAGAAAAGGTGATGTGTACCGAGAAAGGCTTAAATATGGGTGACAAGATTCCGGTTTTGGGGTATGCCGATGATTTGGTACTACTAGGTGAAGACACAGAAACCATACAACTAAATACAAGTGTGTTAATAAAAACCGGTAAACAAATAGGTCTCGAATTAAATACCGATAAGACGAAATATATGATTAGTTGCAGAAATGGTGGCGATCTTGATGATATTAATATTTCAGGTCATACTTTTGAACACGTAGAGAAATTCAAGTATTTAGGTTCAATGATAACAAGAAAAAATGAAATCCAGGAAGAAATAAAGTCCCGGTTAAAGGTGGGAAATGCGTGTTATTATTCGGTTGCTAAATTGCTTAGCTCGCGGCTTCTGTCTAAAAACTTAAAGGTTAGAATTTATAAAACTATTATTCTTCCAACGGTTCTTTACGGATGCGAAACGTGGGCGCTTACTTTGAAGGATGAACAACGCCTTAAGGTTTTCGAGAATAAGGTACTGCGTAAAATATTTGGTCCGAAGAGAGATGAGGCCACTGGGGAGTTTAGAAATTTGCACAACGCGGAATTGCGGAGTTTGTACCCTGTGAATATAATTGAGTTGATAGCATCGCGGAGACTCAAATGGGCGCGTAAAGTTGTTGGGCTTAGTGAGGAACGGATCCCGAGAAAGTTGGTATTCGCTGAACCGACTGGTAGGCGTCCGAAAGGTAGGCCGAAGCGTCGATGGGAGGATTGCATTAAGGCTGATCTCGGGGGCTTGGGCTTGACCGGTGAACATTGGACGAGTCTATGCAGGCGAAGTTTGGTGGTATCGGCATCGAACCTTGGGGTTCGGTAAGCCTATTATTATTATTATACTGTATTTAAATTTTTTTTATTAAACATTTCAAATTTATTAATTTTAAATCGTGTTTTTACTGAAATCGAATGTAATAATTTAACATTTTTTTTTAATTTCACTTACCTATGTAAGAAATATATAGTTAGGGAAAGTATTGCAATCGTGAAAATTTTCTAATTTTAGTTTTCAACGGAAATACACGTTTAAGGGTCCCCTGAGTCCAAATGAACAAGCCCCCTAAACGGTGTATGTGTGTGGTAAGTCCAGAAAAAAAATGAAAAGTTGTATATAACCGAAATTTCATATTTTAAGAGCGTCTATGCCTGAGATGCTACAGCAACGTTTTCATCGAAACCGGCCAACCAGATGAGCCAATTTATATCATGCATATTGCACCTATTTACATTCAAAACATATACATAGATGCACCTTATCCCTATAAGCTGGATACATCACCCTTCAACGCTTTAGGCGATAAACCAGGAGATGGACTGAGGATGCTCACCACAGAGCTTGTATGACCGGCCACCCAATACATAAACATTTTCAGCAGTTAGTTTCATTATCTTGTATCGAACCGAATCAAGGACTTTGAATTGGTGCGAAGATTTTAAAACGATTTAAAGGTTTCTTACTTTCACTTACCTATTTATGAAATATATAGTAAGGGACAGTATTGCGATCGTGAAAATTTTCGAATTCGATTTTTAAAGGAAATACACGTTTTAGGGTCCCCTGAGTCCAAATAAATAAGTCCCGAAAAAAGATGTGAGAGAAAAACATGTATAGAGTTTGAGAATCAGTAAAGGGCGATTAAAACAAAAAAGGGAAAACAAAAAGTTGATCTATTTACTCAAGTCACAAATGAAAATAGTTGTAATTCTACTAAAACTCGGTTATTAGAAATAGCGAACAATCTAAATTTTTTTATTTATTGAGAAATATTACAATTTGTACAGTAGTAATAGTGAGGTCTAACACATTCATACAATATATACAGAAAATAATGATAGAGTCAAATTACATAAACATACACCCAATACATAAACATTCTCAGCAGTAGGTTTCCTTATCTTGTATCGAACCGAATCAAGGACTTTGAATTGGAGCGAAGATTTTAAAACGATTTAAAGGTTTCTTACTTTCACTTACCTATTTATGAAATATATAGTAAGGGAAAGTATTGCGATCGTGAAAATTTTCGAATTCGAGTTTTTAAAGGAAATACACGTTTTAGGGTCCCCTGAGTCCAAATAAATAAGTCCCGAAAAAGGATGTGAGAGAAAAACATGTATAGAGTTTGAGAATCAGTAAAGGGCGATTAAAACAAAAAAGGGAAAACAAAAAGTTGATCTATTTACTCAAGTCACAAATGAAAATAGTTGTAATTCTACTAAAACTCGGTTATTAGAAATAGAGAACAATCTAAATTTTTTTATTTATTGAGAAATATTACAATTTGTACAGTAGTAATAGTGAGGTCTAACACATTCATACAATATATACAGAAAATAATGATAGAGTCAAATTACATAAACATACACCCAATACATAAACATTCTCAGCAGTAGGTTTCCTTATCTTGTATCGAACCGAATCAAGGACTTTGAATTGGAGCGAAGATTTTAAAACGATTTAAAGGTTTCTTACTTTCACTTACCTATTTATGAAATATATAGTAAGGGAAAGTATTGCGATCGTGAAAATTTTCGAATTCGAGTTTTTAAAGGAAATACACGTTTTAGGGTCCCCTGAGTCCAAATAAATAAGTCCCGAAAAAAGATGTGAGAGAAAAACATGTATAGAGTTTGAGAATCAGTAAAGGGCGATTAAAACAAAAAAGGGAAAACAAAAAGTTGATCCATTTACTCAAGTCACAAATGAAAACAGTTGTATTTCTACTAAAACTCGGTTATTAGAAATAGAGAACAATCTAATTTTTTTTTTTTTTTTTTATTTATTGAGAAATATTACAATTTGTACAGTAGTAATAGTGAGGTATAACACATTCATACAATATATACAGAAAATAATGATAGAGTCAAATTACATAAAATCGGAAATAAATAAATTCAAATATATACAAAAAAAAAATAACAATTAATAAAAACAAAAAAACAACAAGAAACAAATTAAAACAACAACCTTTAGTAGAGATACATACAAGTTGGGAAATAAATAAAAATTATACAAGCAAACTTAACCATATACAATATACAATCTGCTAAAGGGACCCTAGACTCGGCTGCTCCCTCCACAAGTGGGGGGAGAAGCCGAATGCAAGAGATCCCAGCGCCTCTCACTCAGCGCATCACTGGTGTAAGCCAGTGGAGGCCGAGCTAGGGCGGAATAGCCACAAACATACAGTACATGAGTGGAGGATCTGACCAATGTCAGAACTCCAGATAAATAAATGTTTACAAAACGTCGCGGGGCCACTGCCGTTTTAATCTTCGAGGAGGATTGTAGGGATGGGTGGAGCTAGAAAGCGATTGAGCAAGAGGATTAGGATGGTGAAGAAGGTTCTGGTGGAATTTGGAGAATTTGGATGATACCAGGTCTAAAATAAATGGAATATTAAGGTCATGGTGTAGGGTAATACCAACTGTATCAACTGTACCCTAAAAAATTAGCAGTTATAAACAGATTATCCTAATATACTTAATTGTAGTTATTTGAAAAAAAGGTGTGTATGTGTCCGTCCGTGTGTGTGTGGAATGTCTAGCGCGAAAACAAAAAGACGTACATATCTGAAATTTCATATTTAAAAAAAAGCTATAAGCCTGAGATGTTACATTAACTTTTTCATCGAAATTAGTTAACCAGAAGAGCCACTTATACCATGCATTTTGCACCTTTTTACGATTTTCTCCAAAAAGGCTCTAACGATTTTAATTAAACTCGTTATATCAATGTAAAATTTAATAGGCTTTAATATGATATAGCTTTCATTCGGATTAAAATGGTCTGACAGGGCTTAAATGCTGATATTCTAAATTTTCTTTCTCTAAAGTACCTTTAATTTTGTTGATTCTATAAAAATGTCCATTTTCTGTTGTTAGTATTGATACAAATGTCTAAATATTAAAGTTGAACGAATTCGATCTGCCACTAAAGAAGAATAAAGCAAATTTTTTTTTTTAAATTCAATTTTTGAGTTTTTGAACATAAAGACGTACAATATATATGTTTAATATACCGTTGGAAAGCTAAAGTTTTTAGAAAAGAAAATTAAACCAAAATTATCTTATACACAAAGTAAAATGTTATGAGAAGCGGATACAATTAATTATAATTATTTAATTATTGAATTATAATATAATATAATTATTCAATCATATGTTTCCATCGAAACTTTGTAAGAGATAATATATCATTATTTAAGCCTTTTGAACTCTATTTATTGGCTGTGTGTTGCCAGTGCCAAATTTTTTCATTAAATATTTTAAATATATTAAATTTAAATCGGATTTTTACTGATAAACTTTTTTTTCCCCCAAAAAATAAGTTAAAACCCGTCTATGTAAGGTAATCACCCCTTTTTGTATTTTTATATTTAACGATGTACCAAGAAACACTTCTCAGGTTTCCTGAAACGATATGTTAAAGTCAGTGTCAACGATCTTTAGTGTCATGTCCAAAAAAATAATATGAATATCCACATTGAATGACATATTTGGTTTTACTAGTTAAAGTATTAATTATTGTTATTTTTTTATGTATGTGGGAATAAAACCAAATAATCATATTATTTCCAATAAAATTTATTGCATGTTTTACTTTCACTTACTATATGTAGTAAGGGGAAGTATTGCGATCGTGAAAATTTTCGAATTTCAGTTTTCAACGGAAATACACGTTTTAGGGCCCCCTGAGGTCTGAGTGTGTGTGTGTGGTAACTCTCGGACGGAAACGGTAAGTCCTGTGAAACTGAAATTTCATATTTAATTCAAATATGCGCCCGAGACGTTACAAAACCTTTTTCATTAATATGAGCTTACCAGAAGATCCACTTTATACCATCAGATTTTCTCGAAAACGGTTCTGACGATTTTGATTAAACTCGCTTTATCGATGTAGAATTTAATGAGCTTTAATATCATGTAGTTTTCATTCTGATTAATGCCGATTTATATTTTTTTCTAGTAAAGTACCTTTAATTTTGTAGATTTTGTAAAAAATAAAAATAATTTCTTGTTACCAACGATGAAAAACACATAAATATATAAGTTGAACGAATTCAGTATTTAACTAAAGGAGAAAACTGAAAAAAATATTTTTTTTTGCAATATTTTTATTTTGAACATAGCAATAGTAATATACACGTATAATATACCGTTGGAAAGCTAAAGCTTTTAGAATAAATATTATCTGATGAACAAACTTGTCTTAGTTTATAAAGAGTGATGCAAAGCCGATACATCTGATTATTTTAGATAATAATATAATAGATTTTTTAATAAGACACACGTTTCTATATAAATTCAATTTAATTATTTCTTTAATGGTTTCACGTATTTCAATCTCTAACTGTATTAGAAAATCCTTTCATTGATTTTAAAAATGGAGGTAAGTGAAAGTCCTGTGTAGCCCGCTCCAGATTTTTTTCGTCTGTTGTACAAAATGAAAATAACTCAAAATCGCGTTTACTAGTACTTCTATAACTGTCAAAATTAATTAATATTGACCAAAGGTAAATCTTTATAAAGAGTTTGGACATTTAAATTAGTGACGTAAACATATTTAAAACTAATTCATAACAAAGAAAAATCATTGAGCGATAGTGATCGGGCCGTCGATGGTGTCATTCAATTGGTAAAGAACATTCGTTTATATCACCTAATTTAACACATTCAGGCTATTTTTTGATATTTTACTCAAAATTTTTATTTATTTATTTTTTATTTATTTATTTTTATTTTTTATTATTTTATTTTTTTATTATTATTATTTTTTTCTCTTCATCATAGGTAAGTTAATCGTCTTCTGAAGATGTTTTGGGCAATAATAACCACTCGCAGTTTTTTGCCCTTAAAACCAAAACAACAACAACAAAGAAAAATTCTATGCCATTCTGGTAGACATACCTTAATGAACGAAATAGTTTTTTATAATTTCACATTATTTTATTGATTCTTAATTCTAATTGTTCATATTGTATAGAAAACAAATAATTAGTTTGAATGTTATTATTATTATTATTATTTTATGTTGTCCTCATAAAATTGCAATTTGATCTCGATATCAAGAGAATTTAAACAGTTATTTCTGTCAACTGAGGTGTAAAAATTTAACGAGGGACAGACTTTTCAAACAACTGTTTCGTATAAATCATTGCTTTTTATTACTTATTGATATTATAATTTATTGCCTCTCTTTTGTTGTTTGGGCGGGAAGAGGAGTGGTGTAGCATCAGTGTTCTTTCATCTTACTGTTTTTATGTTGTTTATATTTGGCACGAATTACTACAAAGAAAGTAATTGGGCTCATTGCTTTAATTTACCCTAAAGGTTATCAACCTTTTCTATTCACGATGATGTTGAGATTATATTTCCTGAGTCAATCATAAGTGAAGTTGGAGCTCAGATTGTTGAAATGTGACGTAACGGAAAGTTTGTACTAACTTAAATAAAGTCGATTTGTTGGAAAGTGTTTTTTTAATTAATGATTTGCGATTTGTATTTTTTAAGGGGTCATCCTGGGTTCCCCACCCCTGAAATTAAAACAAATTATTTAATAACTCGTTATAACATTGTAAAAATATTGGGTTGTGTCACATGAAATGTCCGTTTTCAAGGTAAAGAATTTTTATTAAAATACGATATGAAAACAGGATAATTTTATTTAAGTATTTACCTTCTTTTTCTACACATTTTTCCCAACGTGACCAACTTTTTATCTCCGAACTGAGTTTTTCAGTGAATTTGAAGTGAAACAAAATCTGAAAACGCACTTTTCACTTGATCATCATTTTCAAAAGTTTTCCTTTGACGAAGTTGTCTAAATTCCTTGAACAGGTGGTAATCTGTTGAAGACAAGTCGGAGAATAGGTGGGTGCGAAAGAACTTTGTAGCCCAGTTCTTTCAATTTTTGCACGGTATGTTTTGAAACATGGGTCCAGTGTTGTCGTGTAAGAGTATAGGACCTTTCCGATTTACCAATCCAGGTTGTTGTTTAATAATTTTGTGTGCATTTGGTCAATTTCATTGCAGTACGTTGTAGAGGTAATGGTTTCACCTCTAGGTAAAAAAAGGATAATGAATTATCTTAGTTATGGACCACCATACTGTAACCATCAATTTTTTGGGATGCAAATTCGGTTTCGGCATTTTCCCCGGGGTTTCGTCGATGTTCACACTGCCGACGTCTGATTGTCAAATGCGATCCACTTTTCATCGCAAGTAATTATTCTTAAAGGAAAGGCTCGGTTTTTTGCCTCGCAAGCAAAGAAACGCAGGTCTCAAGGCGTTTCAATTGCTGCCGCTCAGTGAGATCGTGAGGTACTCATGTATCGAGCTTTTTTACTATCCTATACACTTTACATGTCTGGAAACGGTAAATGCACTTGCATTTAGTTGTGCTGAGAGTCCTTTAACTGTTTGGTTGGGGTTTCCTTCACTGTTTGAGGACATCGTTGTCTATTACGGACGGAGGTCTTCCTCGGGCCAAGTCGGTATCCCCAGCTGAAAACTTAGCAAACCAACGGCGAATGGTCAGTTCATTAAACACTCCCTTCTCTAAACGCCTTGCAAAAATTTCTAGCGGCCTCAGCTGCTGAATGGCCGAGTTTAAACTCGTACAAAAATATTACTCGAAAATCACGTGTTTCCATGTCATATTTGGAGGTATCTGTAAAAAGTGGGTAATTGATTGCAAGCTAATGTTTATAATACTAAATAGAGGATTAGTAACTGTTTGCTTTAAATATGTAAATATTCGGAAAAAAACACAAGACTCAAATCCTTTATGATTTCAGAACTATAAAACGACATTTCATGTAAAAACCGATATGATCTTTAACTTGTAGATTCATTCTGATAATAGTCGCAGATTCAAATTACATATTTTATGTTTTCCTTAAACGTACCTTTAATTTTGTAGGTTTAGAAAAAATTTGACATATTAAATTATTAGATATATGAATTTTTTGGGGGGTATTTTTCTTCTAAATTACCTTTAATTTTATTGATTCGGACGAATTTACCATTACATGTTGTAGATTTATAAAAAAAGGTAAATACACATTGCGAAAATATTTGATAACTAACTGAAGAATAATACTGCAGAAATATTGTTCTTTTTTTAATGGAGAGTGTTGAAAAAAACTGATAAATGATGCTGTTTGATTAATTAATCTAAAACATACGTTTTCATCAAAACTCTGTGTAATTGTTTAAAAACTTTATTTAGTTAATTAACTGAGTTAATGAAATTGATTTGAAAGTTCTTAAATTTATTTATACAATAGATGTAAGTGAAAGTCGTGTGTTACGTTCATCAATTCTTAGATGGGGTATCACACTTTGCTATAGCATGTATTTGTTTTTTGCTAAACCGTCAAGTTTCTAACAGTATTTCCCCTATAAATTGATGGGTTTAGCAATTAGCATAAATAGCATGGCTATAGCAAACGTCAGTGAGTACCCTATTGTTTTACTGATTAACTCAACTTTGTTCTTCTCTATAGTAGTGCTTCAGTCAGTCAGATGGAAAAAAGCTTGTTAGAATGTTTATATTTAGTATTCACGGTGCATTTTGATGGCGGAAAAAAGTTATTCACAACTGATAAAAATCTTGCGGCAACACACGACTTTACTTTTCTTGTTTAAATCATTAATAACCTAAACTAATAGAGATTTGAAAAATGTTTAAAGAATTATATAAAGCTTCGTTGGAAACATATGTTAGATTAAATAATTTTTACAATATAAGATTGTTATGTACAATAATGACTTATGTCCTATACGTCAATTCACTTTCCTTAAAACAACTTTGTGAATAAGATAATATTTATTATAAAATCTTCAGCTCTCCGTGGTATATTATACATATTACTATTATGTTCCAGAAAAAAAATTACTGAAAAATATCTTTGCTCTTTTCTCCATAACTTGTTTATTAAATTTGTATACTAAAACGTTTTTCATCAATGCTTTTTTAACATATTTATTGATATTTACAACTGTATTATATACATCAAGTAAATGTGATGGACATAGTAAACTGACTGAAATACATGTAGAGACGCTACCCATTGGTAACACAAAAAATATTCTAAACTATAAGGTCTCGGGACCATCTTCTTTTCAGATGCCTTGGGGGATTATCAGGAATCGAAGAGGATGATAGGATATAAATTAGTGGGTTAGGTTAGGAATGGAGTTTTTTATGGAATGACTTATACCTGGTTCAGGTAAATTCAGTGTATAATATGTGGAACATTAGGTTGTTAAGGATGAGTTTATTCGTGACAAAGTAACGATTGGATACGAGAAGAATTCGATGGTTTAGTATAGCACAACTCTACTCCGTAAGTCCATATCGGCCTTATGGTGGTCATGTGGAACGTGGAAGGTTGGAGCGTTTATCCGCTAAGTGTTGAAGTAGTCGAAAACGTCGTTCAGTTTCTAGTCGTTTCCGTCTCTTAAGGGTTTCAAAGTAAGACGTTTGTCAAGGTGGAGTCCTAGGTATCAAATCTGTTCAACAGGGACCAGTGGAGTGTCATTAAAGGGTACTGTAGGGCAGGAAGTAATGTAAAAGTAAAAGTCGTCATGGTTTACGACGAAGGGTAAAGGTTATTTGGTGGGCTTTGTTAGAATGAATTTCAATTCTCCCATTCTGGCACCATACTTTAAGGTCTCGGATGTAGGATTGAAGAGTGTGGGAGGCTGTAACTCGATCATTATCTACTGATAGCACACACGTGTCATCAGCATAGTTAGAAAGGAATGTGTTAGGATGGGTTGGGATATTAGCTGTATAGACTGTATAAAGAACGAGTCTTTGGATACTTCCTTGAGAAACACCAGCAGATTGAGAAAAAGTGAGGAATAGAAATTATTGTGACTTTTTTTGAAAGAAATTTCCGCGAGGTAGGACTGAATAATGAGAAAATGTGTAGGAGAGAGGAATAGACGGAGTTCGTAAAGCAATCACCGGTGCCAGACTCGGTCAAAGGCCTGTTCTACGTCGAGAAAGGCTCTCGTGCTGTATCCACCAAAACGAGACCACCACACGATGATGGATACTCGAGTAAGATGTATGGAATCCGAATTGATGGTCTGGAATAATATGATTGGAATCAAGGATTGAGTATATACGATTCAGAAGGGATTTTTCCATAATTTTTAACTTACGTTTTTTCATCAATGCTAAAAAGATGATATGGTCAATGTTTTAAAATCTTCAAATTTAAGATCCTTTAGAGGAGAAAAATTATATAAATGGGCGATTAAGCCTTGTCAAACTATTTCAATCAGAATATAATCTACATGATATTAAAGCTCATTAAATTATACATCGATTATAGCAAGTTAAATCAAAATCAGTCAGAGCACAAAAAGTGGCTCTTCTGGTAGGCTGATTTTTATGAAAAAGTCAGGTGTACACGTTTCAAAACTATTAAATTTCAGATTTATACAACTTATCGCTATTGGGTTGGACTTACCACACACACAGAGACCTTTTACTTTCACTTACTATATATAGTAAGGAGAAGTATTGCGATCGCGAAAATTTTCGAATTCCAGTTTTCGAAGGAAATACACGTTTTAGAGTCCCCTGAGTCCAAATAACCAAGTCCCGCAAAAAGGTATGTGTGTGTGTGTGTGTGTGTGTATGTGTATGTGGTAACTTCCGGACAGAAACGGTAAGTCCTATGAAACTGAAATTTCATATTTAAGACAAATATATGCCCGAGACGTTACAAAACCTTTTTCATCAAAATGAGCTTACCAGAAGAGCCACTTTATATAATGCATTTTGCACCTTTTTTCGATTTTCTCAAAAACGGTTCTGACGATTTTGATTAAACTCGCTATATCGATGTAAAATTTAATCGGCTTTGATATCATGTAGGTTTCATTCTGATTAAAATGGTTTGACAGGGATTAAATGCCGATATTTTAAATTTTCTTGCCCTAAAGTACCTTTAATTTTGTAGATTTCATAAAAATAACTATATTATCTTGTCAACGCTGATGAAAAACAGGTAAATATGCAAGTTGAGCGAATTTGAAAAGCAACTAAAGCAGAAAACTGAAAAATATTTTTTTAATGCAATTTTTTGTTTTTGAACATAAGAACAGTAATATACATGTATGATATATCGTTGGAAAGCTAAAGATTTTAGAAAAAAGATTGTCTTATACTCAAGTTTTTAATAGTTAATTGGGAGTGATGAAAAGAAGATAAAACTAACTGATTATTTTAGATAATAATATAATAGATTTTTTAATGAAACACATGTTTCTATATAAATTCAATTTAATTAATTCTTTAATAATTTAACGTATTTTTACTTTCACTTACTATATATAGTAAGGGGAAGTATTGCGATCATGAAAATTTTCGAATTCCAGTTTTCAACGGAAATAGACTTTTTAGGGTCCCCTGAGTCCAAATAACCAAGTCCCGCAAAAAGGTCAGTGTGTGTGTGTGTGTGTGTGTGTGTGTGTGTATGGTAACTCCCGGGCGGAAACGGTAAGTCCTATGAAACTGAAATTTCATATTTAAGACAACTATACGCCCAAGACGTGACAAAACTTTTTTCATCAAAACGAGCTTACCAGAAGAGGCACTTTATACCATGCATTTTGCACCTTTTTTTCAATTTTCTCACTTAAATGTCGATATTTTAAATTTTCTTCCCCTAAAGTACCTTTAATTTTGTAGATTCAATAATAATAACTAAATTATCTTGTTTACGCTGATGAAAAACAGGTAAATATATAAATTGAATAAATTCGATACCCAACTAAAGGAGAAAAGAGAAAAAATATTTTTTTAATGCAATTTTTCGTTTTTGAACATAAGAACAGTAATGTACATGTATGATATACCGTTGGAAAGCTAAAGATTTTAGAAAAAATATCATCTCATACACAAGCTTTTAAAAGTTAATAGAGAGTGATGAAATGAACATAAAACTAATTTATTATTTTAGATAATAATATAATAGATTTTTTAATGAAACACAAGTTTCTATATAAATTCAATTTGATTAATTCCTTAATAGTTTCACGTATTTTTATCTTTAACTGTTTTTGAAAATTCTTTCATTGATTTTAAAAATGGAGGTAAGTGAAAGTTGTGTGTTGCCCGCACCAGATTTTTTTCTGTCATTTTGATTTATAGGTAAGTGAAAGTAAAAATGACGGACTGAGCTCTTTCTTTTCTTCCGGTGATGACAACCAGAGTCGATTTAAAATCTTTAAAAATTGAGAGATCTAATCTAATGGGACCAGCTGCCTCTAGGACAGTAGAGTCGACCGCGTACCGTTAAGAGTTAATATACGAGCGGTGGATGTGAGAAGGTGGGGATGGATGCGAAGGTGGCCGTAAATGTAAGAAATATATCACAAGAGGCCATTGGAAGGGTAGGTGGGAGATTGGGAGTCTAGGGCCAGCCCTCTTGTCACCGCCACTTCAGCCTTATTTTATGGTCCTGTCTATATTTCTGTCTGTTTTTACTGACTTTCATCTATTATTCATATGTGGTTTCTCTAATCTCAATTGTTTGTAACTTAATGATTATTGTAAATTCACTATCCCACTTTCAATGTTAGACAAAATTATTTGTTTTATCAAAATCTTTGAGTTATAAAATAATTCATTTATTACTTTCACTTACCTATATATGAAATACATAGTAAGGGAAAGTATTGCGATCGTGAAAATTTAGGTTATAAATTTTCAAATAAGTAGGGAGTACTAAAATATTATTGTTTTTTTTAATAGAGAGTGATAAAACCTGATAAATGATGCTGTTAGATTAATTAATCTAAAACATACGTTTTTATCAAAACTCTATGTAATGGTTTAATAACTTTATTGAGTTAATTAACTGACTTAATGAATTTTTTTTTAAAAATTCATTTATTGAAATTTACAACTGTATTAGTAAATACATCAAGTAAATTGGCTCATAATATGGATAATATATATGAAAAGACATAAAGAGAATATACCCATTGGCAACATTCTACTAGGTAATCTACACTAGAAGGTCTCGAGACCATCTTCTTTTTAGACGCCTCGGAGGATTGTCAGGAATAGCGGAGGAAGCAAGGATTGAAACTAGTGGGTTAATGTGGGAGTGAGGTTTGTCATGGAAGGAATGATACCTCGTACGGGCCAAATAAGCCACATATGGAACATTAAGGTCTTTGTGGATGATTTTATTGGTGACAAAGTAAGGAGCATTAAGGATTTTGCGAAGGATTTTGGATTGTAAGGATTGGATACGGAAGAGTTTGATGGTTTAGTAGAGCCCCAAAGCTCAACTCCGTAAGTCCAGATAGGCCTTATGATTGTCATGTAAATTAGTCTTTTGTAGTAAAGAGAAAGGGTAGAGCGTCTGTCAAGTAAATGTTGAAGTAACCGAAATCGGCGAGCAGTTTCTTGTCTTTTCAGTCTTGTATGCGGATTCCATGTAAGACGTCTGTCAAGGAGGAGGCCTAAATAACGGATCTGTTCAACAGGGACAAGTTGGATATCATTAAAGGACACTATAGGGCAGGATGTCATAGGTTTACGACGAAGGGTAAAGGTAATCTGGTGGGATCTTAATGAAATTAATTTGAAAGTTCTTAAATTGGTTTATACAATGGAGGTAAAAATGTGTAGAAAAATAAGGTAAATACTTCGAATAAAAAACTCCAAATATCGATGTAAAACTTAAAGGGCTTTAATATCATGTAAGTTTCATTCTGATTGAAATAATCTGACACGAATTAGATGCCGATATTTAAAATTGTCTTCCTCTAAGTACATTTCATTTTGTATATTTCAAAAAATTAGGGACATTATCTTATTAGCATAGATAAATAACGGCTAAATATGAAAGTTGGGCGAATTTTATAAACAGGTAAAGGGGAAAAGTGCAAACATATATTTGTATGTAATTTTTGTGTTTTCGAACAAAAAAACTGTAATATAGATGTATAATATAACGTTGAATAGCTAAATATTTTAGAAAAAATATTATCTGATAAACGGCATTGTAAAGGGTAATGGAGAGTGATGAGAAGCCGATAAAACTAACTAATTTTTGTAGATAAAATACAATAGATTATTTAATAAAACACATGTTTCTATTGAAAGTATTTCTTTATCTTTATTTATTTAACGTCACTTTCTGCTACTATGGCTAATCGGACGATGCTACAGTGGGAGTCCTAAATTTTGCCTATCCAGATTTTATTAGGATAGCGATCTTTAACGAGTATCTGACATCGCACAGGCTCGGAACCACCTCTCAACGTTCCCTCCGACGGACGGATTGAAATTAAATTTAATTAATTCTTTAACAATTTATTTTTACCTGTACATATATTTAAAAATTCTTCAATTGGTTTGAACAACCGAAGTAAGTGAAAGTCGTGTATTGCGCGCACCAGATTTTTTAGTTTGTTTATATTCCATATATTTTGTACATATCTATATAAATGGGTTTTTTTCTTTACACATTTGTGAATAAAAAATTACTTTATGGGTCTCTCGGCGAGACATATATTTATTGAAGTGTGTATTTACTGTACGATATTGTTATTCTGAAGGGATGTAGGCCCAGAATAAAGTTATTATTATTATTATTAGGTTTGCGTGTAGCAACATTGCCGTGCTAATAAGTGTTTTCTCAATCTATATTTATAATTAATTTTTCACTCATGCTGAACCCAGTTAAAACCCTTTAATACCACTGTCTTACCACGGACCTTCGTAACCACAGCCTCAACCTCTTTCGGGAACCGCCTCAGTTGGCTTAGTTTACCATCTATAATCGCTTTGTGTGGATAATCGGCTTTGGTACCCGAAAACTTTTAACTAAGCTTTAAACTTTTAGTTAAAAGTTCTTAAGTTGTCTTTATTTCGCCTAATTCGATCTACTCCTCAATCTCCTTTATCAGGAGTCATCAAACTTTTATAAATCGATTGGGAACTTCCAAGTAAAATGCATTAAAAAGTTATTCCCTTTTCGCATTTTATGCAAGGAAAGAGTTTGAGATTTCTTCCCACGGACACATTAAGAACTTTTATCTTCCTTTTTTTTCGTCAGATGAGTTTGAAGAATCAGAAGTAGGTCGCATTTTTGTAATAAGTATTTGTAAGATTGCATAATTCATTGAGGTGTTTTTGAAAAATATTTCGTGATTCTACCATACAGTTTTCAAGATTGAGCTTCTAAAGATGAAAGACATTAGATGCTCTGTGTCAGTTGTTGAAGTATTATTTCTATATATGGGTAAATCCATTCGAAATAGTCCAGACCTTGCGGCTCGAAATTTTTGATTTTTTTTAAATATCTTTCGTTCCATTAATATAAAACCATTTTTTTTTATGAACATTTTATTGATATTTACAACTGTACATATAATATATACAACAAGTAAATGGGCTAATTTATACTTATGGGCGTGATAATGTCTAGTGAAGAAACTACCCAGTGGTAGCACTTCAATGTCAATTTAATTACAGTAGGTTTCGAGGCCATCGTCTTTTCAATCGCCTCGGAGGGTTGTAAGGAATAGATGGGAATGATAAGTTGCGTACAAGAGGATTCGTGTGGGTTGGGAGTTTGGAATGAAAACAGGCATATCTGTTTCGGGCTAGTTCTGCGACAAATGGGATATTTAGGTCTTTATGGATGATTTTATTCGTAACGAAATAAGGAGCATTTAGGATTTTGCGAAGGATTTTGGATTGTACGGATGGATCATTATGGACGGATAACACACAAGTGTCATCCGCATAAGTTGTGAGGACAGTGGATGGATGGAGTGGAATATCAGCTGTATGTACCGTATAAAGGATGGGACCTAAGATACTACCCTGAGGTACACCTGCAGACTGAGAAAATACGGAAGAGTAGGAAAGGTTATGATTTACTTTGAAGGTTCTATTAATGAGGTAGGAACGGATTATCAAGTAGTATGTTGCGGGAAGGAATTTACGGAGTTTATAAAGGAGTCCTGGGTGCCAGACTTGGTCGAACGCTTGTTCCACGTCGTGAAAAGCACCCGTGCAATACATTCCGCGCTCCAATCTGGAGGATATAACATCTACCACACCGTGGCATTGCTAATATAAAACCATAAATTAAAAAAAAAAAATTCGGGCCAATACTTTTAGTGTTCTAGCCGTTTTATGTCAACTTTACGGGCGAAAACATGTAATGGGAAAACCTTTATAATTCCTTTGATTTTTTAGATGTGGAATTTTCGAAAATAAATAAAAAACGAGATCTTTAACAAGATAAAAGTACATGAAGGAAACGAGACTCACTTTTAATTATTTTTTGTTATAAAGCTTAGTCTTAGTCCTACTTGTTGAAAAAATTTCGATCTTGAGAACATAGAATTTTTCTAATATAAAAATTTATTTTATAAATTTAAATAAAAAAAAATTCCTATATAAAAAAAATTCTTCTATAAAAATAGAATTTTTCTATATGAATTTTCAAAATTGGCAAAATTTAATTTTTCACGATGTTTACCTCATCTTATTGTTAATTTTTGTTTTGATACGATACCTTAAAAATTTAAGGAATTAGAAAGGTTTTCAAATCACATGTTTTCGCCCGTAAAGCTGACTTAAAACGGCTGCAACACTAAAAGTATTGGCCCCATTTTTTTTTTATTTATGACTTTATATTCACGAAAGGACGGAGAATAATTGGTCAAAAAATCACGAAAGTCAAAAATTTCGAGCGGCAAGGTCGGGACGATTTCGAATGGATTGACCCATACTGATTTGTGATTTAAATTCTGCTTTGACTTATAATATTATAATCAGTAATAAATAGTAACGACGATCCAAATTAAAGCCTCCAAATTCTAAAAAAAATAATACATTCAATCTTTAAAGGTTGAGTGTAAGCAGTGTATACTGGGTGCGTTTATTACTATAAAGGTTCGGTGATTTATTAGTAATATCTTTATAAAAATATAAATAAATTAGATAGTACAAAATATTTCAATTTAATTTTGTATGTTTTTTTTTAATAAAATGTCGATTTCATTAGGTCAATTCAGTATTTATATCTTTGTAAGAAATGAAACTTCTTAAAAAAAAAATTAATATATTATTATTGGTGTTTATTTTTTTATTGTTTTATTTTTCTTTATATTTTTATTTTTACTATCAATCCATATTTTGATCTTTTGTATGTTATGGTTTAGTGGCTAGCACTGATGGTTTTAGGCATTTCTAAGGAAGTAGAAAATCCTTTGTTATGCCGTCCCTCGCAGGAGCATTGATATGACATGTTCTCCTTAAAGATCCTTATCCTAATTAAACCTAAAAAGGCAAAATTTAGGACTCCTACTGTAGCCTCGTCCAATTAGGTATAGTAGCCGAAAGTGATTATAAGTGAATTAATAAAAATGAATACATACCATATATTCCATAACTTATATTCAAGGGATCACTTGTAGCTGGGTGGCTAGCGTAACAGCCTCCCATGCTAAAGGTCACGGGTTCAAACCCGCAGGTGGTCCTAGGATTTTTTAATGGGAGTAAAAAATCCTTAGTTACGCCGTCCTTCGGAGGGGACGTTAAAAGGTGGTCCCGAGCCTGTGCGATGTCAGGTACTCGTTTAAGATCCCTATCCTAATAAAACCTGGATAGGCAAAATTTAGGACTCCCACTGTAGCATCGTCCGATTAGCCATAGTAGCATAAAGTGACGTTAAATAAATAAACAAAACAAACAAACTTATATTCAATATATTATTATATTGAATAACTTATATTAAATATACTTAAATTATTATATTATATATTGTTCAACATACATATTCAATATTACTTAAGTTCAAACGTAACAGAATTCGGGTCGCATAAAGTTCTCTATTACGTTAGGCCTTATATACAACATTCCTCGTAAAGTAATATCGACAATTTGCTATGCTCGTTAAAATCTAATTTTCTCATTTCATAATCAATATTTAACATTTATTTATTTGGGATAATCTTAATAATAATATATTCAAGAATAATTCTCTTATATATATCCTCCTTATATCTTTAGTGTACGTTTCGAAAGTTAGAAGTTAAGTGAATTTGGAGGTCTTATTAATTTTTTTTGTTTTAGTGACATTCAAAGTGATTGCATTATTATATGAATGTCTCTTGTATCCCAATATTTTATTTTTAAGACTTGAGTTAGGTCTAATTATGATTTAAAAACACACATATTAATGGATCGTGGTGATGTTATTTTGAAATAAACGTTATTAGTAATATTTCTTCAATACCATGTAGAAACAAAATTTTAAAAGAAGTAAAGAAATTTTGCGTTTTATTACTTTTAGCACAAACGTAATTATTTTTACCAATAAAGATATTATTTTTTGCTAGTTACATGTAAAATATGCTAATTAAACATTAGCTCTAATTTCCAATGACTAATTGACTTTCACTTATTAATAACCTAAAAGAACCTCTAGGCTTTTATAAAAAGCTTTTAACGAGATTTTCTGATCCTTTTTTATAAAAGCTCTAATTCTGAAGAAAATTATTTCTTGGAAGGCGTTTTGTATTGCATCGCTTTTCAAGCATTCAGATAAATATTTCGGAATCTTCAAGAGAGCTAGATATTGATGAGTATTATTATTTATTAAATTAATTCATGAAATCCTAACAATGTGATATTAATATTCAAATAACCCTTGAATCAAACATAAGTTCCAATATCGAACAAGCTACAAAACTATTATTATTATTTGTTATTTGGTAGACTACCCGGAATCGCTTTACGAAAATCCTGCCCTACAGTAATAACACTCCGCTTATCCCTGTTTAAGAGATATCAGTTATCTCTAGGACTCCAGTTTGGCAAACATCTTACTTGGAATCCTCATACAAGACTAAAAAGGCAAGATACTGCCCGACTTCTTCGACTAATTCAACACTTACTGCACAAACGCTAAATCTTAAACCTTACTACAAAAGGCTCATCTGCATGACTATCATACGGCCGATATCAACTTACGGAGTGAAACTTTGGGGTTCTGCTATACCAAAAAATTCTTATCGTATTCACCAACCCTGAACTTCTAAAATCCTCAATGCTCCTTACTTGTCAAGAATATGTTCCTCCATGATGACATTTATGTTTCATGTGCTGCTGACTTAATCCGAACCAGGTACCATTTCTTTCATAGTCCAGAAGCTGAAAAATGCGTATTATAAAAAGATAAATTTCAATGTGATTTTCACATTTTAGCCAACTTGTACAACATTTTTTTTGTCTTTCACCTCTAACTGGTCGGGACCAAAAATGGCTAAAATCCAAAACGGTTCAAATACAGAAATTTTCCTTATTTTAACTATGCATTATACAAAAATACTCATTACCAAATAAATTAATAGACATTGAATAAGCTTTGATACGAGACCTGATAGACATCTTTAGGTCTTATAGGTACCGAGATATCTTTGTCCATATAATTCTTAGTGATCTAAATACGAAAATTGATCTACTTTTAACGTTATGTAGGTAAATATTACAGAAACCAAGCATTATACGAAAATACTCATAATAATATAAATTAATGGACATTGAATAAGCTTTAATTTCAGACCTGATAGACGCCTGTAGGTCTTAGAGGTGCCGAGATATCTTTGTCCATATAATACTTTGAATTCAATTAATAATTGAATTATTACATTGAAATTAATCGATTTTTAACAGTGTTTATTCTGATATCAAAGAAACTTCCAATTTTACCAAACTACTCATAAACATAAAAATTAACAAGCCTCTAATATGCTTTAATATGAGAGGTGGCACGGGGCTGTAGGTCTTATAGGTACCGAGATACGAGTATCTTTGTCTATGTTTCAGAAACCACGAATTATACGAAAATACTAATTTAATGTCCATATGTACTATCATGACTAACTCCATCCGGATGAAACCCACTAGTTTCAATCCTTGCGCTCTCTACTATCCCTGATAATCCTTTAGGGCCTCTGAAAAGAAAATGGCCCGGAGATCTTATGGTTTAGCATAGTTCTTGGAGAGCTTGGCCAAGGGTAGTCGTGTACCATGCCTTGTATAAGCTTAATATTGTCTCACATTTACTTGATATATTCAATCATAGATTTCTGAATTTCAATAAAAAAATTTTAATTATTGTTCAATAATAATTATTGAGTTATATATTTCATAATTATTAAAAATAAAAAAGAATTAAAGCCGGCAGGGCAATAAAATTTGTGTGATTAGCACACCTGGTTTCTATATTTTTCTTAGCAAAAATCACCTAAATTTGTAATTGATATTATTAAGATTGAGATCGTTTTAAATAAAGCGAAGTGTTTATCGTCGAATATCAAAGAGATAAAAAGATATTTTAATTTAACAATTGCTCACGAGATTAAAGAAACAGATGATTTATAACTGGCTTGTGCAAAGC
Source organism: Piezodorus guildinii (assembly GCA_023052935.1). Lineage (NCBI taxonomy): Eukaryota > Metazoa > Arthropoda > Insecta > Hemiptera > Pentatomidae > Piezodorus > Piezodorus guildinii. The sequence goes on along the minus strand of CM041294.1, from coordinate 31,110,300 downwards.
GTTTAATAGCGGCACTCTAAAGAGGGGTAGTTAATTCCACTTAATAGAGCACTTATTTTGTACCTTGGTATTTAACTGGCTCTTAAGTGTCATTTGATTGGTATTTGGTCTATAGATTCTTCTTAATAGTATTTTAATGTCTCTATTCGAGTGATTAATGTGTAGGCGTTTATTATTCTTACTGTTGATACATTAATAAAGACATTTAGGAAACTTGAGTGCTAAAGTAAAAGTTGTTCTATCATTTTATGATAATAATTGAGATATCCTATGGTGTAGTGGCTATCATAACAGCCCAAGGTCGTGGGTTAAATTTTGAAGTAAAATTCAAGATTTTTTTTTATTATCTCTTTTAGTAAATTGATTGATTTTCTTCTACAATCTATACATCTATATGATTTTTTCTATGTAAAAAGTTTAGGCTCTTAATTAAAATGAATTATTGGGTTAAGAATGTGCATAAACACCACCTCTTTGAAACTTAAGTGCGCATTGTTGTGATTTAACACGTTCACGCCAGCGCATATCACCGGTGACCCACACTTGTCGTTCTTATCGAACGGCGTGTACCACAGGCGTTTCCATATCCGTGTTTTCTATTGTTTATAAGGGAAAAGTAATAACAAAAATAAAACATTTTAACTGTCTTTCAAGTTATACTTACTGGTAGAAATCTGAGTTTAGGGTGAAAAAACCGCACGAATTACACAAATTTCAAAATAAGCACTGATTAGACTGTTAGCAAATGTACAACTCGTATACAGGTCTGAACAGGCAATAATCGAGGAAACGTGGCATAAATTTGAGCGCCACCAGCAGATAGCAGACATTGAAAATCAGCGCCGGCGTGAACGTGTTAAAATAATAACGTTTAGCATTCTGCTTTTTCAAGTATCAGTGCTTTCGATTTATTTACTCTTAAAATAAATTTAATTATTAAAAAAAAAAAATTGGAACACTTACAAAAAAAATTAAAGAAATACAAACAGCCTTGAGCATAAAGGTAAAGAAAGTATTGACAGTTTAGTATTTTAAATTGCTAAAATATTTGAATTACAATGTTTTATTAAAGTAATTCTTAAAATTACATTATTTTATCAAGCCTAATCATATCTTGTTATTCGACTTAGAAGACTTTTGAATTTTGGAGAAGACCTTTTTACTATTACTAGTGAAGTAATGGTTCCTTTTTCCTTATGAGTTGAGTGTATTACGTTCTCGGAAAAAAATGTCAAGTATATTCCTAGATGATACAGTAAGGGTGCGAGGATTGATTCCTGCGGAACTCCAGCCCTGATTGGGCGTACAAAAGAGGTATTTGTGCCCTGCCGGACAGTGAAAAATCTTTCGGAAAGAAAAGAGAGAAGACTAAGATAGTAAGTTGAAGGAAAGAATGACTTAAATAAGAAAAGCTGTCCATTGAGTCAAAATCTGTCAAAAGTTTGACTTACATCTAGTATTACACCAGTAGCATATAATCTGTCCTTTAGTGCAACTGAAATATAGTCTGTGACCCTATGTAGCTAGTGTAACGTTGAGGATAATGAACGAAATAAGGAATTGGTGGTCAGGTAGTATTTGATCGTCTGTCAGTAAGTCGAGTACACGTTTGTAAATTAATTTTGAAATTTTCTTCGAGCAAACGGGAAGTAGACTAATGGGCCTGTAAGAAGAAGGGCTACAGCATTTTTGTTGGGTTGTTGTATTCATATTAAAGTTTAATAATTGAATTTTTATTTTATGTTTGGAATTTTCTTATATTGTAAGTGGTTGTTCATAAAAAAAAATGTTCTATTTTGGAGAAGACCTTTTTACTATTTTAGTGAGTTATGAGTTATGTATATTACGTTTTCGGAAAAAAATTCTCAACTGTCTTAAAAACCCATTGAGATATGGAAAATTGATTCCTAGAATCTCGAAATGTCATGAATTTTAACATAATTTAACGTTTTTTAATATAATTCAAATAGATTAATTCATGCTTAATTAAGAAAGTTTACTGCTCAAAAGATAATCTTCGGTAATAATTTTGTTGGGTTTCTCTTTTATATGAGTTTATGTATTCGTTCCTTATCTGAAAAGTTCCGTTTGCTTTCACATTGGCAAAGATCATGGTTCCTTGACCTATCTTATGAGCAGTGTTCCCTTTGCTGTCGTGTCCTATGCTTAATGCTTCTGTCCTCGATAGATATTTATGTTCCAACTTTTTATTAGAGTTCGTTAAGCCCTACCCATTTAGCAATGCAATCGATTCGCTGTATCAGATAAACTTTATGTAGCTACCGTCTAGAAAAAAAATCAATATATTTTAAAAATTCTGTGAAAGTTGAAGGCTATTAAATTACCAACTTTATATACCGTCTAAAACAATAATAAATAAATAAATAAAAATGTAAAAAGTGACTTAATGTGACCAATTAATAATACTCATAACATAAAAAAAACAAAAAAAAAAAAAACGGTTTATTCATTGCTTTAAATCTTTAATTAAAAATGTTAATATTTTTAGTTCATTATTTTCAATAACGAACGTTCGTAATCGAGCAAGAAAAATAAAAAACTTCTTCTTCTCCCCTCCAAAAAAAGAAAAAGCCAATAATTTTCCTGATTATTTAATTAAAAATCTTATCAACACCTCTTCCAATACTTCACCTACCCACCAACCATAGTTCATCAATACAGATCGATTCCATCTCTATCTCATAAAATAAAAAAAATCCTCATCCTCTAGCTTCCTCCATTTCCGCTTGACAGCAAATTAAAAATTTATATACCAAACTTGAAGATCTCATACCTTTCCTACAAAAAATAAATTTAATTGACCGCATTTCCTGCTTTTTCCGAAATTTTAATTCCTGCTATATAGGCGAAACAAAAAATCATCAGCACAAATATACCACTCTACTCGTTTTCCTAAAAATTATCAGAACACGCTATATCCCTTAACCATAATTTTGATTTTGATAACCCTGACATCCTAATTCCCCTCCTCAAATTGTAACCTGTTTATTTTATTGTATTATTTCTTTAACTTAGTGTATATTATTATTTACTGTATATTTTCCAACCCCAAATTCTAGTTGAGTCCCGCCTTGTAACTGAATAAGTTGTCAAGTATTTGGAACGGCTTTTCAGCACATCCAGGTTTAGAAGGCAAAACGATAGCTTTAATGGTTCGGATACATGTGACAACAATTTATTTTAGAAAAAATGCTTAAATTTAAAAAATCTAACTTTGGATCAAACAATAGAATTGATAAATGGAAAAGATATAATGGCATTGTTTAATTACTCCAGATTTCTCCCATAGATTTGTGTTCAAAAAAGAATTTAACTATTAGTGAATTTATTTAAAATAAAATAAATATACTACCAGAGGTCTGAGGTTTAGAACGTTCGGCTATCGTGAGGGTTTTTTTTTTCTTAAAAAAAAAAAAACCTTAAAATATCTGTGGGCAAAATGAGGTCTAAGCCGTGGAATGTTTATATTTGTTATAGTACTGTATATACATAGGTTATGTATTTATTGTAAATAAAGTTGAAGGGTAAGAAAAAAAAATATATATAATAAAATAAAGTGTAAATGTATTTTTCTTACTTTGTTATTACTGATATGTGGTGACATAACTTCTGGTATGACCATACGCCTGACAATTGTAACACTGAACAATTTCTCTCTTTGTATAAGGTTTTTCGACTCTTACACTTGTATTATACAGTCTTTTTAGATCATAAATTTTTTCTACTCCTGCTAATGGTTCCAAGTCAGCGAAGAATAGAGGCAGTTGAACTCTATCTTTTATGACATTAGTGACTTGTCGCACTTTGTAACCCATCTCCATGAGTTCTTCTTTGATAGCGTCAACTGGTGTTGAAGGGTGTAGATTTCTGATCACAACTCTAAGAGCTCTCTCTTGCCGTAGCTGATAAGTGTGAAAATCCGCTTTAGTTTCAGTTAGGTATTTCACAATTTTTCTATATGCCTCGGCGGTGGTCGGTGATATTTTGGTGTCATTGATTCTACTCATGCAGTAGTAGCTGGTGGATTCGGTAATCTTGTTTAATTGCGCACATAACAACTGGAAATTTTTAATATTTTTGACAAATATCGGTGGAGGCCGTGGTTCACTGGGTGTAGGAGCAGATTCCATGTTTTCTTTTTCATTATGTAGGATTTGAAAAGGATTTGGGGTGAAAAACGGAGATTCGTCAGTCATCCCCTGTGACGATGTGCCAGGCTGTGGTTCAGATTCTGTATTAGAACCTGAAGGGGTTGCTTGTTGATTTAATTTTTTATTAGTATCACGGCGGGGTCTTTGTTTTATGGGAGACGTGATTGAACCACTAGATCTAGATCTTTTAGTTGATGCTTTGGAGGACATCACTTCGTGAAAATATCGCATTTCATGTGAAGAAGATAATAAGAAAATAACTAGATGTTGGTAATAAAACAATAACTAAAGAAAAGAAAACCAATCCCGGCCTTGCCGAGCTATTGGCAATCAGCTGATGTGAAGAGGTTACCCAGCATTCACTTTACACCGTAAATTGTAACAAAACTTACTGTTGTTTGCTCCAATATTTACTGCTGTTGTTATCCTGTAGTCTGGTGATGTTTTCAAGATTGCACTGAAGAGAATTCAAACTGAAAAAGCATGAAATCCAAGAGCCGATTTGAAAGATGACTGCTATACACATGCGCATGCGCAGAACTGCGTGAAATGCGGTGAACAGCACAAGTCTGTGGAATGTACAAAACCGAAGTCAACACCCGCTGTATGTGCTCATTGCCTCAAGGACCACCCGGCCAACTACAAAGGATGCCAAATCTATAAGGAGCTAAGGACCAGGTATCAAAAACCCCAAGTACTGGATGAAACAACAAGACAGACTAGAACTAGAAGAGAACCCTCAAAATTAATCGATGCCAATGTATCATTCGCCCACTTACTTGGAGGTGGGAACCAATGTACTGAAGCCGAGGCCCTGCCGGAACTACAAAATGTACCCCAATATCCTCAATCCATTCCACAAATACCTCTTCCTCAAAACGTAATCAGTCCTAAAAATCCTCATCCACAACAAATCTCTCATATTCCCCCTCCTTCAAATGCCACAGATCTTACCAGTTTGATGACATCCTTCATTTCCGAAATCAAATCCCTTGTCATGCCCCTAATAACAATCCTCACGAATCTTGTATCAAATCTTATTCCTAACTTAAAAAATCCATAAATGACCTCACCTAACTCCTTATCTATTCTCCTATGGAATGCGAATGGTGTTAGAACTCACACTGACGAACTTACAGCCTTACTCCAAGACAAAAAAGTTGACGTTGCACTCATTACTGAAACTAGACTAACCACTAAACAGTACTTCAAAATACCTGAATACATAACATACCGGACAGACCATCCAGACGGCAAAGCCCATGCCGGTACTGCTGTCATTGTCAACCGATCCCTCTCCCATCACTCACACCCACTTCCCGCCCACGATTTTCTACAAGCCACCTCTATTATAATCAAGACCTTTTCCTTTCGCTAGTCATCGCATCAGCATATTGCCCTCCTAAGAATTCTATTTCTATTACCCAATTTGGTTCCTTTCTCAACTCATTGGGGAATCACTTTATTCTGGGTGCAGACTTAAACGCGAAGCACCAACAATGGGGTTGCAGAACCACAAATACTCGTGGACGGACATTGCAGTCTGCACTCAACTCCAGACGCCTTAATCTCCTACCTCCCGATTCCCCTACCTACTGGCAACAGATCCTAACCGTAATCCAGACATCCTCGACTTCTTCATCCACAGCGGATTAGGCTCCCTGAACTATTCCGTAACTCGCCTTGATGAACTATCCTCTGATCATAGTCCATTAATCCTAAATGTATCCATGACTCCTATTCCGAAACCTTTCCCACCGTCATTCATCAGAGGCCCCATCAACTGGAACCTCTTCCGCAAAATCCTCACCAACGATATCGACCTCAGAGTAACTCTCAAAACCCCTTCTGACCTTGATGATGCCGTATATTCCTTTACAACCTTGATTCAACAAGCTGCCTGGACTGCCTCCTTTCCTAAACAATCCCAAATTATTCCTTACAAATGCCATTTACCACAACACCTGACGGACCTCATCAAAACCAAACGCCGAGCCAGAGCATTATGGCAACGCACCCGCCACCCAGAAGATCGCCGCTCTTATAACTTTTATTGTAGAAAATTAAAGCGGGAGTTGGCGACCTTTCGTTCCCAATCCTACAATTCCTACCTCTCCTCTCTCTCGACTCGTGACAATTCCTTGTGGAATGTCACGAAGAGAATCCTGAATACTCACACGATTTCCCATCCTCTCCTGCGCGGTGATAGTTCCTGGGCTGCTTCTGACAAGGATAAGGCCCAGGAATTTGCACAGCACCTTTCCAAAGTTTTCACTCCTCATCCTGAGTTGAATCCAAACCATACTTCAACAGTTGAACAGTTCCTTACTTCGCCAATACCACTCTCCTTACCTCATAAAGCAGTTAATCCCTCTGAGGTCAAATATCTTCTTAAAAAGCTTCCTCTCCGTAAATCCCCTGGATATGATCTCCTCACGCCTCAGATCTTAAGACAACTTCCACAGAAAGCCATTACATTCCTTACATATCTTTATAACAGTATCCTACGCACTACCTATTTTCCTCTCTTATGGAAACATTCAACTATCATCCTTTTCCTGAAACCAGGCAAACCTTCCAACAGCACGTCATCTTACAGACCTATTAGCCTACTTCCGATCCTCTCAAAAATTTTCGAAAAGCTCCTACTAAAACGAATCCTAGATAAATTTAAAAATTTTCCTTCGCATCAGTTTGGATTTCGTTCTCAACATTCCACAGTTCAGCAAGGACTCCGAGTTGTGGATCACATTTCCTCTGCCCTTGAGTGCAAGGAGTATTGTTCGGGTGCCTTTCTGGACATAGCTCAAGCTTTTGACCGGGTGTGGCACCCGGGACTGCTCTTTAAGCTCAAAACCCATTTACCTCAATCCTTATACCTAATCCTCCGATCCTATTTATCCAACCGCTCCTTCCGAGTTCGCTGTGGTTCCGAATTTTCCGAACAATATACTGTTGAGGCCGGTGTTCCTCAAGGCAGCGTCTTAGGACCCGTCCTCTACATCCTCTACACCGCCGATATCCCTACCGATCCCGATACCTTTCTGGCAACATTTGCTGACGACACAGCCATTTTATCATCCAATTCCGATCCTGAAGTAGCATCTCTAAATCTCCAAAGGCACCTTTCCCTTGTCGAAGACTGGTGTAAGGCTTGGCGAATTAAGGTGAACGAAAGCAAATGTACACACGTCACCTTCACCCTTCGACGTAAATCCTGTCCAACAGTTAAATTCAATTCCATACCGCTTCCTTCCTCAGACACAGTCCGGTACCTTGGTTTTTTACTAGACAAAAGACTGACGTGGAACCCACATACGAGACTTAAAAGGATAGAACTCAACCGCAGATTCGGCCGGTTATACAAATTACTAAACAGAAAATCTCATCTTACAGTCGACAACAAATTACTAATATATAAGACAGTACTGAAACCTATATGGACCTACGGACTTGAACTATGGGGACAACTAAACATTCTAACATCAAACGTATCCAATCCTTCCAATCCAAAGTCCTCCGAACAATAGTTAATGCTCCTTATTACGTTACCAAATCTGTACCCTACACCATGACCTTAATATTCCATTTATTTTAGACCTGGTACCATCCAAATTCTCCAAATTCCATCAGAACCTTCTTCATCATCCTAATCCTCTTGCTCAATCGCTTTCCAGCTTCACCCATCCCTACAATCCTCCTCGAAGATTGAAACGGCAGTGGCCCCGCGACGTTTTGTAAACATTTATCTGGAGTTCTGACACTGGTCAGATCCTCCACTCATGTACTGTATGTTTGTGGCTATTCCGCTCTGGCTCGGCCCCCACTGGCATACACCAGTGAAACGCTGAGTGGGAGGCGCTGGGATCTCTTGGATTCCGCTTCTCCCCCCACTTGTGGGGGGAGCAGCCGAGTCTAGGGTTCCTTTGGTGATTGCATATATTGTATATAGTTAAGTATGCTTGTATGATTTTTATTTATTTCCCAACTTGTATTTATCTCTACTACAGGTTGTTGTTTTGATTTGTTTCTTGTTGCTTTTTTTTGTATATATTTGAATTTATTTATTTCCGATTTTATGTAAATTGACTTTATCATTATTGGCTGTATATATTGTATGAATGTGTACTACATCTCTATTACTACTGTTCATTATGCAACAAATTGTAATATTTCTCAATAAACAAAAATATCTGCGTTATTACTGAATTATATGGATAGATTAAAGCACAGACTCCACTGACAGTCAATAGACCATGTAGTGGGTCTGATTTTAGATTTAAAAATTAGAAAAAAATGTTATTTTATTTTGTAATTTGTATTAGTTTATTATTTTCAATATTGAATCTTTGTAATCGACCAAACAATTAAAAGTACCGCCTCCCTCCCTTTAAAATTTGAATTCTAACGTTTCAAGATACTTATAACCCGAAAAACTAATAAAAAAAAATCCGTACCCCCAGCAGTTCACCAAAACTATTTTTTTAAAATTCGCAACAAAAATGTAGGGCATGCAGCTATGGTTTAAACAACCAGACGTTGACACAGCTGGTTATTTTTAAAATTGCTGCCAATTAAAAATGTTTTAATTCAATAACTCAGTTATTTTCCTGATAGAGAAAAAAATGTATTAGTGCTTTTAAACAAAAAAAAAAACCCGAATAATAATAAAAAAGCAAAGTAAAAAATTGAAATTTTACACATAAAAACGCCCGTAACTCTATTATTTATGAGGATAGAGGAAAATATGTAGAGAGTTTTAGATTCCGAAAAGCGCGTTAAACAGATTTTTTTTTTTATTGATCTATAAATTCAAGTCACAAATTATAATACAAAAAGAAAAAATCGCAAAGATTAGCAGCTATACCCTAATATAGTAATTGGGAAATAATAATTCATTTTGTCATAATTTGCAGCGTTTTTTAAATTTTTATTTACTGTAATTTTGAAAAATAAATAAAATTCTCTATTTATCACTGACTATACCTGTAATTATAATATCTATACATTGTATTTTTACTGATTATAAACTATTAGCTGTATTAAAACAATTAATTGTATAGTAATTTACTCAGTTAGCAAATACTAGAGAAGAGGTTTTGTAGAAGACTATCTTTACAGACGGAGCTTAGGGGATGACTAATGGCTGGGATTTGAGAGGGTCTCGGCTGGTGAGCTCCTCAGGTGTAACTTACCTGTCGACGTTTTGTTTCCATTTATTTTTATCCCCCGTTTTCTTATTCTGAAAGAGGGATTTCTCTTTCAATTTAAGGTGAAAATATTCTTTATAGGGGCTATTATAAAGATGAATTTCGTGCATTTTTTATAAGCTTTATCTGGGCTTAATTAGGATTCTTATAAATTCATTTATATAAACGCAGCTTCTGAGGGATTGCTTTTTCCTCTCTATTATTTCAGTCCTCTCTTGCTTATCTTATATCTTCATGGAATTCTTTTTAGGAGTAGGTTTTCTGTGGGGCATGAAATGAGAGCTTAAATTAAAAATAATAATTTTTTTTTAAATGGAACCATTAATTTTACTTTCACTTACTATATATACTCCCGCAAAAAGGTCTGTGTGTGTGGTAACTCCCGGACGGAAACGGTAAGTCCTATGAAACTGAAATTTCATATTTAATACGCCCGAGAAGTGACAAAACTTTTTTCTTCAAAATGAGCTTACCAGAAGAGGCACTTTATACCATGCATTTTGCACCTTTTTTCGATTTTCTCGAAAACGGTTCCGACGATTTTGATTAAACTCGCTATATCGATGTAAAATTTAATGGGCTCTAATATCATGTGGGTTTCATTCTGATTAAAATGGTCTGACAGGGCTTAAATGCCGATATTTTAAATTTTCTTCCTCTAAAGTACCTTTTATTTTGTAGATTCAATAAAAATAACTATATTATCTTGTTAACGCTGATGAAAAACAGGTAAATATATAAATTGAATAAATTTGATACCCAACTAAAGGAGAAAACAGAAAAAAATATTTTTTTAATGCAATTTTTCGTTTTTGAACATAATACCAGTAATATACATGTATGATATACTGTTGGAAAGCTAAAGATTTTAGAAAAAATATTATCTCATACACAAGCTTTTAAAAGTTAATAGAGAGTGATGAAATGAACATAAAACTAACTGATTATTTTAGATAATAATATAATAGATTTTTTAATAAAACACATGTTTCTATATAAATTCAATGTAATTAATTCCTTACTAGTTCCACGTATTTTTATCTTTAACTGTTTTTGAAAATTCTTTCATTGATTTTAAAAATGGAGGTAAGTGAAATTCGTGTTGCCCGCACCAGATTTTTTACTTTCACATACCTATATGAAATATATAGTAAGAGGAAGTAAAAAACGAAAAATAGAATACTGAATGAATGAATGAAAATAAATTAGCGGACTAGCCCGCTAAGAATAATAAAAATGTACATTACAAATAATATTTGTCTTATGATGACTTAAGTATAATTATATAACAGGCGGATTTAGAAGCAATGCATAGCTATCATTACGAATGGATGAAAAGGGTAGCACGGATAACAATAGATATTATAAAGGTAGCGGATCTGTGGGAAGATCTATATAAGTTTATAGGTCGGGATCTCGTGTTTACTGAGGAACATGTGGTAAGCATATTTAGAATATAAGGAGATTTTTTTGTTTTGGAAAAATCGGAAAATACAGATACAAAGGAGGTGTTGCCGACGGAAAGAGGGATTGAGCCAGTTTAACTTGGTATACCAACTAGAAACATGGGAGCTTAGAACTAGAAACAGGGAATTTTACATGTGAACCTAATGAAACAATTCATTAGTCCTTAGTCTGATATTGCCCGCACACCAGACTGAAACGACAAGAAACTGCTCACCGCTTTCGGTTACTTCAACAGTTACTCGATAGATGCCCTAACGGCCTACTTAACTAAAAAAGGCTCATATACATGACCATCATGGAGGTGAGCTTTGGGGCTCTACTAAACCATCAAATTCTTCGCGTCTTCAATCCTTACTATCCAAAATCCTCAATGCTCCTTTCTTTGTCACGAATCAACTCATCCACAATGACCTTAATGTTCGATATCTTGCTGATATGGCCCGAACCAGGCATCAATCTTCCCATGACAAACTGCAACCCACTAGTTTCAATCCTTGCCTCATGTTCCTTGACATTCCTCCGAGGCGTCTGAAAGAGAAGATGGCCTCGAGACCTTCTAGTTTAGATTTCTAACTGGAGTGATGCCAATGGGCATTTTCTCTTGATGTATGTTTCACGTATTTTATCTCATAGCTCATTTACTTGTTGTATTAACCAATACAGTTGTAAATATCAATAAAGAAAAAAAAGTCTCTTATCAAACTTTTTAGACACCATGGCTGACGAGGTAACGTTGTCGAACTGGGGGGAAATGTGAGAAGAGACCAGTAGTATACGTTTTAGGAGTGATGAATCACGAAATCTTAGGAACATTTTTAGAATAGAATTATGAAGAATGTGTTAATTTAAATAATACACTTTTATTGAGACAGATAATAGTATTGCTTCAAATAATAATGACTGTACCACTCGCTCGTCCTTCCCATTACCATTGTCCCAAGGTACTCTATCTTCCAGAACATCTTCTTCAGCCATCTCTATCAGACCCTCCCGATCTTCAACGACCCTTGGAAACATTACCGCTTCCCAACAATCGAATCTCCTCCACGAAGAGGCTTCTCTCAAGAGATAAGAGTAAAAAGACAATGTAGCGTTCCCTCTTCATAAATTTCTATTCTCGCTCTTAATTAAACATGTTCCCTCTCCTGGCTACTGCTCTCCCGGTAAGCCAATAGTTTTTACAGTATTTTTATGGCATTTAGAGGCCGTTTTATTGATGCGATTTCTCTAGACGTGCTGAGTAACGGAGAACGTGTTTTATTGTATTATCCTTCGAAGTTTATAGCTATCATTTAGACGAGTTTTATTCTTTCATGTCTTCTTGAGATTCTAAGGATTCTCACTTGGTATTTCCACTTGCATAATTTATAAGTGATTTGAACTTTTAACTCCAAATGAGAATGATTGTGCATTTTCAAATGAATTATTAAATATGCTACACGATAAACTATAAAACTTAAAGGATAGAATAATAAAATTATACTCCTACGTATTAAATAAGGGCCAGTTGTGGTGAAGTGGTTACATAAGAGCCTTGTATTTCGTGTTACGAGCTCCATAAAGATGACCCTAGAATTTTTAATACCCATGGTTACGCAGTTCTTTAGAGTCGACGTAAAATGTTGGTCCCAAGCCTTATACTAATTAAATAATAAGCAAAATTAAGGACTCCTACAGTAGTATAAAGTGGCGTTAGCTGAAACATCGAATGATCTATCTGTTTGCTTTAATTTTATGAATTCTGTTCTAACATCGATCGATGGAAATGAAATGAAAAGTTTATTAACAAACGTTTAAACTTTTTCTACACATTTTTCCCAACGGGATACTAACGTTTTTATCCCCGAACTGAAAAACTCTGAGCTTTGAAGTGAAACAAAATCCGAAAACGCACTTTTCACTTGATCATCACTTTCATAAAGTTTCTTTTGACGGAGTTGTCTAAATTCCTGAACAGGTGGTAATCTGTTGGAGACAAGTCGGGAGAATATGGTGGGTGCGAAAGAACTTCGTAGCCCAGTTCTTTCAATTTTTGCACGGTATGTTTTGAAACATGGGGTCTTGCTGCCGCTCAGTGAGATCATGAGGTACCCATGTATAGAGCATTTTTACTTTCCCAATACACTTTAAATGTCTGGAAACGGTAGATGCACTTGCATTTAGTTGTGCTGAGAGTACTTTAACTATTGGGTAGGGGTTTCCTTCTACTGTATGTTTGAGGACATCGTTGTCTATTACGGACGGAGGTCTTCCTCGGGGCAAGTTTTCCAAGTCGGTATCCCCAGCTGAAAACTTAGCAAAACCAACGGCGAATGGTCCGATAATTAACACTCCCTTCCCCAAACGCCTTGCAAATATTTCTTGCAGCCTCAGCTACTGAATGGCCGAGTTTAAACTCTTACAAAAATATTACTCGAAAATCGCGTGTTTCCATGTTCATATTTGGAGGTATACTAAAAAGTGGGTAATTGATTGGGAAGCTAATGTTTATAATACAAAGGTAGAAGATTAGTAACTGTTTACTTTAAATATGTAAACATTCGGAATAAAACAACAGAGACCGGCAAAATTCGTTATGTATTTCAGAAACTATAAAAACGGACATTTCATGTGAAACAACCCAACATATATAGTATTTTACAACAACATAGTATACAGTACATACAAGTAAGGTTTGAATCCTGTCTGTGCTTTTTTACACTTTACATAGGAGTACGAATAGTCATGATTTAAATTAGTCTTCCAAGTCCCGCAAAAAGGTCTGTGTGTGTGTGTGTGTGTGTGTGGTAACTACCGCGCGCAAACGAAAAGTCCTATGGAACTGAAATTTCATATTTAAGGCAGCTATACGCCCGAGATGTTACAAAATCTATTTCATCTATATCAGCTAACTAGAAGAGGCACTTTATACCATGCCTTTAGCACCTTTTAATGATTTTCTCAAATACGGCTCTTACGATTTTGATTAAACTCGATCGTTATCGATGTAAAATTTAATAGGCTTTAATATCATGCAAGTTTAATCCCGATTGAAATAGTTTGACAGGGTTTAAATGTTGATATTTTCAATTTTCTTCCTCTAAACTACTTTTAATTTTGTACAATCCAAAAGATTAACCATATCATCTTAATTACACTCATTAAGGATGGCTAAATATCAATTTTGAGCGAATTTGATAAACAACTAAAGCAGAAAAATGCAAACTTATTTTTTTATGCAGTTATTTATATATACAAATGCATCGTATTGTTTATTGATACCTTCTTTCATAATTCTGCTACACACTAAAAATAGCATAAGGATGTTGGAAATATAATGTTTAAATAAATTATCCTCATTCTATAAGGGAACATCGGTATTTTTTATAATTTTTCTGAATATTTTTGGAATCTTTAACATCATTTAGGTTAATATGTAACTTTTTTTTTTTTTTTTTCTTTTTTAATAAACTAATGTTTTGTGTTATGATAAGTTATCTTACTGGGCATTCACCTCGTAGGTTGAACACAAACTAGAATGACTGTCATAGTATTTAAGGTTTAAGGTTTAAGAAAGAATTTGAGTCATCTAAAATATTGGATTCTACAGAATATATCTGTGGCGGTCATGAAAAACTGGATAACTCGAGTTATATCAAAAATGTGCTAACTCCAAGTATCCCTCCTTAAGACCGTCTCCCACGTCGTGTTAAATTGGTTGAAGAAATTTCGTGGTGGGATAAATTTCAGGTGGAAAGATAGCTGTATGTTATTACTCTATTTAGGGTATTACGTAAAGTTTAAGTCGCTCACCTGTAAAATGAAAGATTTTGATTAAAACCAATTATTCACAGATATAACTAATAATAATATCTCATTATTAATCAATAAGAGCTTAATATATCGATGAATCTATTTTTTACTTGATTAATTTTTTAAATATGATCAATTATTTAAATTTATGAAAATATAAAGATTACTTATATAAGTTAATTAAATTATCAAAGTGGTGTAGAGTACCACCACAAAATGTTATCGCGTATTTAAGAAAGATATGTTGTTAAATCAAAATCGTTCACCATTTGAAAATTATTTATTTTCTGTAGCTAGCCATAATCAAAAGATCTATCTAAGCCATAATCTAGGACTTAACTATTTATTATATTTTTGTTTTAAATATTTGTTATACTAATTATGAAATTTAAATATTTTCCAATATTCGACGAATATTGCATGCATTAATTTTTATTTTTTTGTTTTAGGTAAGTTCAAGGCTTGATTTCTACAGTTTAAATATCCAAATTTTCATAGTCACGAACTGGTTGAAATAACGTTGGAAATTTATTCTTTCAAGTAAGTTTAACTATAGTTATATTTTTGAGCTCGTGCTTGTTCGTAATTTACAGATTAATTTGAACGATTTAATTTTCTCTAAGGTTAATCAAATGAAATTTAATATATATTTTATTTTGATTATTTTAGTCCTCTCCACAATTATAATATTGCGAAAATAACCAACTTATTATTTTGTTCATCTGACCCTATTACTGCAATAAGTGGATTTAGATAGGTTTTGATGATCCGCATTAATTTACAATTCCTAATAAAACAGATAAGGGTTCATCGTTTTAGGAAATTCTCAAGATCAGCTTAATTAGGCTAATCCCGAAAGGCATATTTTTTTTCATACAGTTATTTGCAGATGATCATTGGTGTATTTTTTATGCGTTTTTGTAATAAATATTTTGAATATTCGATTGGAATCGTTGGTTGGATGCAAGGAAGATTTGTTTATTAGGCGCTGAGCTATTCTTTTAGTCTATACCTTCGTAGAGGTACGGTAAGGATAAATTAATTATACATATTTGTATTACCTTAGTGACTCTAAATTTGATAGATCACGTACCTCGACTTTCATCAGATGTTCGCAAAAACCGGCGCCCAAACATGAGTATTGAACTCATCACCCCGTTGTAACGTTGGCCAAGATACGTTCGTATCTAATACGAAACAGTGACCATCAAGATGACGCAAATGTTTACTTGACAATTCAAAATTTCACGCTGTCACTAGTTGCAATATCAGTAGCTGCTTCGCCCTTAACGACAGCAAGGGATTGTTCTTTTGGGAACTACGTTTTAATAGTAGTGCTTGTAGTTTTTTAACCCTTCGAAATCTTAAACCTTTCAATTAAGGAAACCCTCTTGAACTTATACTAAGCTTTTTTTTTATTCTCTTTCCCTATTTTTTAATTGCAATCTTAATCATTGCTTTAAAGCTGTTTGTTTTTAATCATTCATTTGTGTTTTTTCATTTGGGTTTTCTGTTTATTTCTATCTTTTGTTGTATTTTTAAAACAATAGAACCTTTTACTATTTCATCATTAATAACATTCATATGTTTAAGATGATTGCTTAATTATGGATCATATAAAATAAAAATACGTTGTTAGGCAGCTATCATATCCGTGGAAACTAATTAATGTCATACAATATATTAGTTTTAGGTTCGTTTATTTTATTTAACGTCACTTAACTGAACGATGGCAACGGTAGTCCTAAATTTTGCCTATCCAGGTTTAAATTAGGAAAGGGATCTTTAATGATTACCTGACATCGCTCAGGCTCGGGACCACCTTTTTACGTTCCCTCCGAAGAACGGCATAACTATGGATTTTTGACTCCCACTAAAAATCCTAGGACCATCTGCAGTTTCGGTCTCGTAAACTTGGGCATAGAAGACTGTTATGATTGCCACAATGCTACATAATAATATTGCTTTATTGGGAAATAATACAATCTGCCACTATCTTGGGCAATAAGTATTAGGGACTATGCTACAGGTGACCCCTTTATTAGGTTTATATTTATTGAAGGTACGTTATGGAAGAAGTGTGACAAAAGTTTATTAATTCTTCTCCTTTTTTTTTTTTTTTTTTTTTTTTTTTAATTTGAGGGGGATGATGTGAAAATGTGGTTTATAAGTTTGGGTGATTTTAGGATATTTTGTATAATACAGGGTTTTTTTATTTAGAATTAAATAAACATTTCAGCTTGTTAGTATTATGATTAAATGGTTGATTATTATATAGGAAAGAATTATTACGTGTATAATCAACTGATCAATAAAACAGCAGAAATATTTTTCATGTTATTTTTATTTTGTTCGGCAAAGAAGAATGGTAATATATATGTTTAATATATCGTTAAAAAGTTAATGATTAAAAAAAAAAATATATATATATAATAAACAAGTCACATAGTGACGAAAGAGCATAAATGTAAGTGGGCTTTGTTAATGATAATTTTTAATGTTATATTATTTAATCTAAAAATAAAAATCTGTTAAAACAATATAATTCTTTCATCGAGTTTTTGTTTATTTATTATAATTAATTTATTGTTTATTATTTTGTTGTGTTGCGCACATCAGATTATTTTTCGAACGTTTAATTTTATTCACATATTATCAAATTAATATTTTATAACATTTGCGTTATTAAAAACCATAAAATTCATTTGATTCAGTTGTGGCTAGAGAATTAGCTGTAATTGCTTTGAGTTGAGTGTCCCATATGCGGGCCTGCAATTCCCAAGGTTATGATCTCGAAAACAGCGCAATATTGTGTTAATGCAGTCGGGTCTCATAAAAGGATTGTACCATCTGAGAAATAGAATGGTCAATAAGAATTTTTTTATATCTAATTTTATCGCCCAAATAATTCTGTGTTGTAGTACGAGCCATTTTTGTCTACATATCTTTTCGAAGGAAATCAAAATCTGTGTAAATTTTTCTTTAATTTTTTTGTTTTGTCAGTATTATTATTATTATTTTATCTTTCTTTGTTACTTGTTAGATATTAAATATTGAAGCGGAGTGTAATATGGTTGCTGATAGTTGATAAGTATGATCATTATTAATATATTTTATATATGTATGTGCGTGTGATATTAGAAATAAGCGAGAAAAGGAAAGGAAAAAAAAAGATACAAGGAGATAAATAATTTTTTTTTTTTTAAGTTAGAAGTAAAAAATAGTCAAAGGAAAAAAATATTAATATATATATATTTTTTTGTTTATTGTATGTTAAGATTTGTATATTAAAAATTGTCCAATAAGGAAAAAAAAGTAAGCTGTGTAAATAGCATCTCCATTAAGTTGGGCAGCATCCCTTGTTTAATAAAGTGTATCTCTCTATCAGATTTTCAGACCAGAAAAAAAATCTGGTGCGGGCAACACCCGACTTTCACTTACCTCGATTTTTAAAATCAATAAAAGAATTTTCAAATACAGTTAGAGATAAAAATAAGTGAAACTATTAAGGAATTAATCAAATTGAATTTATATAGAAACATGTGTTTTATTAAAAAATCTATTATATTATTAACTAAAATAATCAGTTAGTTTTATGTTCATTTCATCACTCTCTATTAACTTCTAAAAGCTTGTGTATGAGATGATATTTTTTCTAAAATCTTTAGCTTTCCAACGGTATATCATACATGTATATTACTGCTCTTATGTTCAAAAATGAAAAATTGCATTAAAAAAATATTTTTTCTCTTTTCTCCTTTATTTGGGTATCGAATTTATTCAATTTATATATTTACCCGTTTTTCATCAGCGTTAACAAGATAATCTAGTTATTATTATTTAATCTACAAAATTAAAGGTACTTTAGGGGAAGAAAATTTAAAATATCGGCATTTAAGCCCTGTCAGACCATCTTTATCCAAATAAAAACCTACATGATATTAAAGGCGATTAAAGTTTACATCGATATAGCGAGTTTAATCAAAATCGTCGGAACCGTTTTTGAGAAAATCGAAAAAAAGTTCAAAATGCATGGTATAAAGTGCCTCTTCTGGTAAGCTCATTTTGATGAAAAAAGTTTTGTCACGTCCCGGGCGTATAGTTGTCTTAAATATGAAATTTCAGTTTCATAGGACTTACTATTTCCGCCCGGGAGTTACCACACACACACACACACACACACACACACACACAGACCTTTTTGCGGGACTTGGTTATTTGGACTCAGGGGACCCTAAAACGTGTATTTCCGTTGAAATCTGGAATTCGAAAATTTTCACGATCGCAATACTTCCCCTTACTATATATAGTAAGTGAAAGTAAAATGTTAAAAAAGTAGGCCGGTTGGAAAAAAACTCTGTATTATAAGTATTATAAGTAACTGTTTGTTTGTTTATTTATTTAACGTCATATTCAGCTGCTGTGGCTAATCGGCTAATAAAGTTTAGCTTATTGAAATTTTAATCTTTGACGAGTACCTGACATCGCACATGCTCGGAACTACTTTTTCATTTTTTTCCATCCGAAGGACGGAATAACTAAAGATTTTTTACTCCCATAAAAAAATCCTAGAGTCACCTAAGGATTTGAACCCGCGACCTTGGGCATAGAAGTCTGTTATGCTAGATACTGTGCCACCATTGCAGCTGACCCCTGAATGAGTAATTGTGTTAATAGTTACGAATACTTTTTTTTTTTGTATATGGTTCTCCATAGTTAATTATACATCAAAATACCCTTATTTTGTATAAGGTGTGTTGAGTGTTTTTGCAATAAGTCTAACTCAACAAATAAAAGTCTTGTGGAACTGATCTTACGTTTTAGGAATGCCTTTACCATAGATACTTTTTTTTTTTTTTTTTTTTTTTTTTTTTAATAAATCAGATTATTTTAAATAATTTCTACCAGATCATTACTTATTTTCGCTTTATTCTCGGTAAAACATTTGATGGTTTTATTTAACTTGTTATAATTAAATCGTAATTAATTTAAATTAAGAGTTGACATCACTAAATTAGCCAGAGTCTACGTAAATGCTGTATTTAAAAAAAAAAAATCTTTCTCTGGAGTTGTTAATTTCCTATTAATTCTTACATAAACATCTCACATCTTTTTTAGTAGTAATAAAAAAGATAAATATAAATTGTGAAAGAGCTTGATAATTAATTAGTTAAACATATTTTTTCGGGTTGCATTTTCAGAAGTGGAGATGTGTAACGTAGGTACCGTATTACATTAAACATAATTTTTATTAGCTTTTTTCTTAAACTTTTCCTCAAATAATTTCTTGGGTACATATTTAACTTTTGAAAAAGCTCTTAATCTGTTAAAACAGTTTTAAAACGCATGAAAATATGTTTGAGATTTTCTGATAATATGTTTTTGAACTGTTTTGAATTATAATATTTAGACCATTTAAATTATAAAGTAATATAAATGTTAGAATAAGGAATAACACATCAAAATAATAGTTATACAATTTAGACCGCTTATTAAAACGCATTTTATTGAGAAAAAATACTGGGAGTTATACAAATTTAATATTACAATATGTATTGAAATTTAAAAACTTTTATTGCCATTTTATTTTCAAAAGTAGTTTTGTTTTTTTGTTTGAACGCGCTAATCTCACAAACTGCTTGTTCGAATTGAAAATTTTTTGTGTTAGATAGTCCATTTATCGAGGAACAATTTAGTCTATATAACATCACGCTTCGACCAATAGGAGTGAACAATCAGTGGAAAATGTGAAAAAAAAAAAAAAACTGGTAAAATTAACCTCGCTTCACAGTGCCAAATGATTTACCTTTTAATTTATAAAATATTTCAATTTCCCGTTAGGATTTTTTTTTTGCTATAACGATTAATAAATCACAGGGACAAACATTTAAACACGTAGGAGTCGATTTACGCCAAGACTGCCTTTCTCACGGCCAACTATATGTCAAATTGTCAAGATCGGGTTGTGGAGAATATCAGTATCTTCTTCTGCCGCAAGAAAATAAAACTAAAAATATCATTTACTCCGTAGTACTTTAAAATATATTTTTTTTTTACTTAATCATCATATCAGAATTGACAGAGACGAAGTTCCGGACAACAGCTAGTTTTTATAAAATAAGGTAATGATTTAGTTGATAACTACTGATATCACATGGATATCAATTAGATACATAAACCATAATCTTTATAATTAGTATTAAGTAGTAATTTTGATTTTATTATCTCGGCAAGATGTAAATAAACTATGTCCTTGTTAAGTATTGGATAGTGGCCAACTGAAATGTCTTAAATTTACGACACTGTAAAAGTGTAGCACTTAAAACGTCTGCCTTTCGTTAAAAGATTTAAACTTCGTTTGTTTTCTGCTTTATTCTAGATTTAAATCACTTTAAAGTCAACAAATTAAATTCAAGTGTGAAAGCTTGTAAATAAAATTCAAAGAAATAATAAAGGGTTATTTAATATATATAAATAGAAATTTTGATTAAAATGTAACTAGATTGATTGATTAACCTGTTGGGTAGGCACTTTATTCAGAACAAAATTTATATATATATATATATATAGTCTTTCTTTATACCCTGGAAAATTTGTTTGTTATTGATAACCTACTTTTTTGAATTGCTTACTATTCTATTTTAATAATAGACAAAAAATTGAGTATTGTTTTGAAACTAGTTCAACAAACATGGCCCGGGATCTGTGACCGACTGTTTGGAAAGGTGAATGGGCATGTCGAAGAACGGATTGAATGGGCATGTCATTTGTCTACCTCTTCAGTTCAACGAGTGTACTCCAGGCTAACATCGAGAGTCTTGTAGTTGCTTTGTTTACTTATTTTTGTTTTGTTTTTTCGACTTCTTTTTTTCCTTTTTTTTTTATCCTTTGTTCTCTGTTAATATTATTTTACAAAATTGCTAGTTTCTTTAATGGAATATTCATAATTTTCTAATGAAATATTTTGCTACGTATTGGTGCTTATCTATGATCCAACTAGGACAATTAAGGCAGGCCAAATTACAAAGTAAAAAAAAAAAAAGATACCTCGCTACTTCTTTCTTATCTAGCTTGGTACTATGGCAACTCTCATAAGAATGATCATACCTTAAGATGTTTCAGTCTTTCGAACGATATTTATGTTATAAAATATATATAAAGTGTATCGATTTCCTCCCAAGAGTAATAATTTTAAAACGTTATTTAAAATTAAAAAAAAAAGACAAAATATTTAAGAAGAAAGAGGGTTTTGTTAGTTAGTATAATTACAATTTAAGTACATATCACATATTGCTCCCAATCTGACCAATTAGTAATATTTCTTTCTTTTTTTTATTATTTATTTATTGTGATTTACAACTGCATTATACAACACATCGAGTAAAAACGCAGAGTGAAAAAAAAAATCGTGAAAATGTGTTGAGAAAGAACTACCATGTGGTAGCACTTAACTATTTTAAGGCAGTAGGTCCTGAGGCCAACTTCTTTTCAATCGACTTGGAGGGTTATCAGGAATATCTAAGGAAGATAAATTACAGACAAGTAGGTTTGTGCGGGCAGGCAGTTTAGAATGATAAGGAGGTGTATCTATCACGGGCTATGCCTGTAACAAATGGGATGTTCAGGTCATTATGGAGGAGTTAATTTGTGTCAAAATAATGGGCATTCAGGATTTTGCGAAGGATTTTGGATTGTAAGGATTAGGTGCTGGAGGAATTAGTTGGTTTAGTTGAGCCCCAAAGCTCGATCCCATATGTCCAAATTGGTCTGATAATAGTGATGTAAATGAGTCTTTTCTAATGTTAATATGTGTTTTAGTAATCGGTATCTTGGAACAGTTTCTTTTCGTTTCAGTAATTAATAATCTTGAATTCAATATTTTTACAAAGCGGTAGCAGTTTACATTCATTTTTAGCTGCCTGTTTTTCGGTCATAAGTAAATGACATGTCTGGATTCTTACTTTACATGAAGTGCCTCCGAGTCGCCATCTTTACAAAAGAGCCTATAAAGTATCGCGTTTTTAAAATAAAGGAAAGAAATTTTAACCAACACCTGTTTATGTTTCACTTTATTTCACTGAGTTTACTAATGATATCGCATCTCCCAAAGATTTTTCATGTAATTTAAAACATTGATAAGAATCGTTTTTTACTTTTCCATAAGAAATGTTTTCGCGTTTCAATGTTGCGGATTCAAATCTTGCAGGTGGTCCTGGGAAGTTTTTAAATGAGGAAAAAATCATCAGCTATGATGTCCTTAGATAAGATAAGATAATCCTTTATTTACACATACATATAAACAATTTGGTTGATACATAAAGTTTATGTATGTTTACTTTTATTTTTAAACCCTTTTGAGGTTGATATAATTAAAAAAGAAACCGTGTTTGACCAAATATTTTATAAAAAATTTTAAATAAGATTATTAAGAACTTTTTAAATAACAATTTAAGGAGGATTAGTCTTGTTCGGTGACCAGCCTTCTGGCTTATCAGTTCGCTGCTTTTTCAATGTCTTTGCATTTTGATTCCCAATATTTTCGGTCTCCTGTTCGATATTTTTGTCAGGATTTTCCTTTTTGTTTTTTAATTTCTAGACGATCTCTTGAGTTGCTCTCCATTCGGTAACTGTCTTACTGATGTCCTTTAAAAGGAATGTTAAATGGAGATCTCGAGTCTTTGCGTTGTCAGGTACTCGTTTAAAATCCGTATCCGAATTAATCCTGAATAAGAACAATTTAGGACTCAGACTGTAGGACCTTCCGATTAGCCAATGTAGCATAAAAGTGAAGTCAAATGAATCAATTAACAAACATACATGTTTTTATTTGCTTAAAACATATTCTGGTAATAAAAAAGGCAGTTCAGTAATTTATCACCTGCAAAGTAATTTTTCAATAATCTTAGCTTATCCGGATTAAAGTAAGCTTATGCATGTATCTCGGCCACGGTCTCAAAATATAACGAACGAGATGTACTGGTCATTCGAGGATCTAATTGAAAGTTTTTTACCAAGAGTTTTAAGTTGAGAGTTAATCTGTATTGGTATCTTTGTATAGTATTATGTTTTGGTATATGAATCTAGGATTAGCAATCCCTTCTGCAGTCAATTATTTTTTCACTTACACTATTTTTCGCATTGGTTTAAACAAGAAAGATATTTGGATATTTGATATTTTGTCAACGCCATATTTAAAAACGCTTCAAATTTTTACATGATGGTTTATTATTTTCAAATAGCTATATTTGGGTATAACTGTTTATTTTTTCGATGTTTATCCATCTTCAATAATAACCAAGTTTTGGAGGAATTACATCCATTATAATTTATCACTTGAACATATAGATCAACATTTTTTTTTTCACACTTTATTGATTTTGACCCACTATACGTATTTTTCTTTATCTTCAAAAGTAACTTAGTTATGGGCATATTTATGGGTACAATGTCAATTTTTTTTTCTTTTCATTTTTCTCTTTTATATAATATTTCGCGTTTTTTTGGTTAAAAAATACTGATACATTTTTTTTCTATTTTCGTAAATGACGGAGTGTATATATATACAAGATAACAATTTTTTTCTTTTTTGTTTATCGCGCTTTACTGATTCTAAAACTCTATTCATGTTTTTCTCTGTCTTCGAAAATAACTCAGTTATGGGTAAATTTTCAAATTTTTTCTTTTATTTATTCTCTACTCTATAATCATTTTTGGTTAACAAACACTCGTAATTTTTTTTTCTATCTTAAAAAATAACTGAACTTTTGAAATAAAAAATCACTTTTAATCTGCTGCCATTCAAAAAATAGCCAGTTGATATCAATGTCTAGGTGAGAAAATCATAGTTGCATGCCCCATTATTTTTTGGAATTTTTTTTTTTTTAAATATTTATTTATTGAGAAATATTACAATCTGTTTCAGAATGAACAATAGTAATAGAGATAGTTAAATAAATAAAGTTAGCAAATAAATAAACCTCATACAAACAATGGTAACTAATAATAATAATATAATATAAGCCAGTAGAGGCTGAGTTAGGGCGCAATAGCCACAAACATACAGTACATGAGTGGAGGATCTGACCAGTGTCAGAACTCCAGTATAAATGTTTACAGAACGTCGCGGGGCCACTGCCGTTTCAATCTTCGTGGAGGATTGTAGGGGTGGGTGGAGCTGGAGAGGGATTGAGCTAAAGGATTAGGATGATGAAGAAGGTTCTGATGGAATTTAGAAAATTTGGATGGTACCAGATCTAAGATAAATGGAATATTAAGGTTGTGGCGTAAGGTCCAGTTGGTAACGTAATAAGGAGCATTAACTATTGTTCGTAGGACTTAAGATTGGAAGGATTGGATGCGTTTGATGTTGGAGTATTTAGCTGTCCCCCACAGTTCAAGTCCGTAGGTCCATATAGGTTTCAGCACTGTCTTGTATATTAGTAATTTGTTGTCAACTGTAAGATGAGATTTTCTATTTAATAGTCTGTATAACTGGCCGAATCTGCGGTTAAATTATTTTCTTTTAAGTCGTGTATGTGGGTTCCACGTTAGTTGTAAAAAAAAAAAAAAAAAAAGATCAAGTAGTTTCGAAGAAATGTTCAGAGAGGGGACAAACGGATTTTTTGTTTCTGTATTAAACATAAGCCCTCAAATATTGAGAGGGGTTAATTTTTTTTGGTCTATTACAAAAGTTTATTACATATATTCTGAGTCTATTAGGTAAAGGCATTTTTGAACGTTTATCAATTAATCTTGATTATAATAGAAAGAAAGAAAGTAAATTTTATTCTGGGACCTTCACTCCCCTAAGAATAACAGAAAAGTACAAAACGTTGGCTTGTGTCTGGCACAGAAACAAAAACATAAAAGAAATACAAACTTAAGATATAATATTATTTAAAAATAAGAATAAATAAAGTTAAATGAATAACTACGATTACTTAGAATGCATATATGTTTATAATTATATAATCATTAATGTGTATCTGAAGATATATTACTATTGTGCTTCTTATGGTATAATAAGGTAACCGAGAAAAACAGAAGAAAGAAAGAGAAAGGTGAATATATATCTAAAACATTGTTTACATATTTGTTGTGGACCTCATTTTAGAATGTGACATGACCACTATTCTAGCGTTTTGTTTACAATCAATCTGTCGATGGATGGTTGAGGAGATTAAGGAACAGTTTGCTTTTAAATGAGGTTAAAGAAGGTGCTTTGCGTATAGAGGTAGGTATGGAATTCCAGAACGTTGTGGCACGCAAACTAAATGATTTTTTAAAGGATGATGTTTGATGAAAAGTAATATATAGGTTAGTGGACTGGGATCTTGTATTAAACGAATGTACCGATGAACAAGGGATGAGTAGGTCAAGAATGTAGGATGTATTTTTGGTATTGAAAGTACGGAATAGAAAAACTCCCAAGAAATACTTTCGCCGGGAAACAGGATTGAGCCACTTCAACTCGGCATACCTGTCAGAAACGCTGGAGCGCCTAGGGACCCCGAAGATGAATCTAATGAAACATTTCATAAGTCTTTCATTAGTTTCATTTCGAGTCCACCAGACAATCTACCGAACACCAGGCAGCAGTAATCGAAGTGGGGGAAGACTAGGGATGAAACAAGGAGCCGACGAACATCGAAAGGCACTGAATCACGCAATCTTGAGAACAGTTTAAGAGTAGAGATGGAATTACGAATGATATGGGATACATGATTATTCCAAGAAAGGTTCTGGTCAAAGATGACACCAAGATTTCTAACGGTAGTATGGAAATGGATAGGTAGTCCGTTAAGGTATAGTAAGGGATAATAAGGAAGGGAATTAACGAGATGTTTGGAACCTATAATTATGGCCTTAGTTTTATCGACGTTCAGTCTTAAATCATTCTTTAATGCCCATGCGTTAATATTATCTATGTCTTCCTGCATCTTAGGAATCGCCTCAAACATCTCGCTGGGATAAAAGGAAAGGTAGATCTGAAGATCATCGGCATATAAATGATATTTTGAATGATGGATTGAGTTAGGTAGATCATTTATATATAAAGAGAAAAGAGTCGGAGAGAGTAAAGATCCTTGTGGAACACCGCGAGTTAGTAAGAGTGGAGAAGAAGTAGGTTTATCAGGAATAATAACTGTTTGGGAACGATGAGAAAGGTAGGATTGGAACCACTTTAAGACACTGTTTGATAGGGATAGATTTTCGAGTTTTGAAAGCAGGATATCATGGTTCACTAGGTCGAACGCTTTGGAAAAGTCAAATAGAACAAGGATTGTGATTTTGCGTTTATCTATGGAGGATTGGATATCTTGAGTAATTTTCAACAGGGCGGATTGTTTTGAGAAGTGAGTTCGGAAACCGGATTGAAGGGGATTGATTAGGGACTTTTGCTCCAGGAAGGTGTTGAGCTGTGAATGGACTATTCTTTCTAACGGCTTTTTAATACGTGTTCGTTAGGTTGTCAAATTATTTTATTTTTATTCTAACGCGGAATTCACGGTTCAGTTTCTAAATTATGTCCCAAATATTCCACTTCCTGTGATGCATGGATTCATTATTGAAGTTTGCCAGGGTTTTGTTGAAATGTTATAAAACAGTGTAAAAGATTATTTATTTTTCTATCTATACTTTCCTTTTGTTAGCCAAATTAAAGCATTTTCTTGCTTGTTTTGAATGATAATAAAACGCTGTTTAATGGTTCTTGTGCGGTCTAGAGAGTGCTGTGTCACGATGAAGCCAATAAAGTTTGGCTGTCTTGGGGTGCCTAATGTCATGATATTAGACAATTATGGTCGCAGCACACTCTGTCGAAATCCTGCTGTAAATTTATACTCGATGAATGAATGTTAACAACCAAGTCTGTCCCTGTCCTTTAAGAAAGAAAGTAATATTGAGCAGTAAGTCAGAAGGAGCAAATATTTGAGCTTAGAAAGCACTCCTCTTTTTAAACTTTCCTTTCATAGAAACCCTTTAGAAAACGTTCGGATAAAACTTATTCGAATCTAAAGCTCTGTAAATTAAAACTATTATTTGACGTCATAGTTTTAAATTTTAATGAATATTTCATCTGAAACCAAACCCATGATTTGGGATAACTTTTAGTATTTAAACAGAAATATAAAAGAAAAATCTGGTGCGGTAAAACACGATTTTTACTTTCCTCTGTTGTTAAAACCGATTTGAGAACTTTTGAATGAAGTCAGCTTTACGGGCAAAAACATGTGATGGGAAAACCTTTCTAATTCCTGTAGTTTTTTAGGTAATAAATCAAAACAAAAACTAAGAATAAGATAAGCACATGCTTTGTATTGTCTGTCTTCACAACTCATTGCCTAAATAGTGAAGAAAGTTGTTAAAAAAATTCTCTAAAATGAATAAAAAAAACGAGACTTTTAACTAGATAAAACTATTGTATATAAAGGAAAAGAGACTCACTTTTAATTATTTTCTTATACATTGCTTAGTCATAGTCCTACTTGCTGTAAAAATTTCGATATTAAGAACATGGTCCTTTTTTTCTATTTGAATTTTCAAAATTGACAAAAATTGATTTTTCGCGATGCTTACACGGAAATATCTCAGAAGGGACTGAATGAAAAATTATTAAATTAATACAAATTACCTATATATACGATTTGTTCATGTGATATAAATTTGGTCTTTGAGACTTAGCTGGTTCCGGAGTTATAAAACTCCCTTAAATGTTAAAATAACGTTTTCTTTAAATAATATTAACTACGGTGATTTTGCAAATTTAAGAACCAAACTAAAACTAGAATAATGATGAGAGTATTTTATATAATTTTGGTCCGTACAACACATTACCTAAGTAGCCAAGAAAATGGTTTGAAAAATTACATGATGACAAGGGAGGTTAGGAATGATTTTCAATCTTCATTATTTTTTCTTGTATAGCTTAATCATTACACTACTTGTTTTAGAATTTTCGAAATTTCCATGATTTTGATGTACAAAACGTTTTTCATCAAAATGAGCTTACCACAAGAACCACTTTAGACCATGTATATTGTACCTTTATTTGATTTTTTCAAAAACGGTTCCGACGATTTTGATTAAACTCGTTATATCGATGTAAAATTTAATGGGCATTAATATCTTGTAGGTTTCATTCTGATTAAAATGGTCTGACAGGGCTTAAATGCCGATATTTTAAATCTATCTTTATTAGCTGATATCTTTCTCTAAAGTACCTTTAATTTTGTTGATTCTATAAAAATAACTATATTATCTTGTTACCACTGATGAAAAACAGCTAAATAAGTTGCGAAAACTGAAAAAAATATTTTTTTAATGCAATTTTTTGTTTTTGAACATAAGAACAGTAATATACATGTATGATATACCGTTGGAAAGCTAAAGATTTTAGAAAAAAATATTATCTTATACTCAAGCTTATAAAAGTGAATAGAGACTGATGAAAAGAAGATAAAACTAACTGATTATTTTAGATAATAATATAATAGATTTTATAATAAAACATATGTTTTTATATAAAACACACGTATTTATATCTTATCTTTAACTGTATTTGAATATTCGTTCATTGATTTTAAAAATGGAGGTAAGTGAAAGTCGTGTGTTGCCCGCACCAGATTTTCCTTACTGTATATGACCTATATTGATATGTGAAAGTAAAAATTTGCTATTTAGAACTGAAAAATTCACTCGTGCTGAGATGGGAAAAAATATGGCGTCCGGAACTCACGTTTTCACTTAATTCTCTTCGAGCGATCATATTTTAATTAAAAGCTGGGATTGAAAAAATTAATATACAGTCGCGATGGACAAATTTAGATCAATTAACTTTAAAAATTGTAATTATTCTTTTATCTACAACAATCGTTTAAGTTTATACACTCTTCGTCATTCTGCATAACGTTCTATAACTTCCTATGGTAGATAAAACCTTTTTTTCTAAAATCTTAAAAATAAATATATTTTCTATTATCCTGGGACGAATCCCTTTGGAATAACATTGAAATAAAATATAAATTGGGCTTCAGAGTCTTCAAGTAATTAATTATTTATAAACAATTTAACTAAACATCTTTAGCCTTGAAATGATATAATACATGTGTATATGACTATTCTTATTCCAAAAAAAAAAAAAAAAAAATAACCTACAAAAAAAGTTATGCTATTTTCTATGCTAATCCATAAATTACTTTATTATATTTTAATATTTATTCATATATAATATATTATTATAATTAATAAATATAATATTATAATAATATAATATTTATTCATACTTCGAAAAAATATATTGCCGGCTAAAGTTCAAAAAGTGGTCATTGGTTGGTCTTCAGTTTCCTTTCTCTTTCTCCTTCAGTTGCATAAGAATGCCCTTCATTATATCTTTCTAGGCCAAGTTTATCAAACGTTTCTCACTGTTTCCTGAACGCTGTAATTAAAAAAAACAACAACGTTATATCATCTTAGATACATATTATTGGTTAATATTTACTCTTCAATTGCTGTAATTAATAATAATAATAATAGGCTTACCGAACCCGAAGGTTCGATGCCGATACCACCAAATTTCGTCTGCACAGACTCGTCCAATATTCACCTTATTCAGCTTAACGCAATCCTCCCATCGCCGCTTCGGCCTACCTTATGGACGCCTACCAGTCGGATCAGCAAATATAAACTTACTCGGAATCCGTTCCTCACCGAGCCCAACAATTTTACTCGCCCATTTGAGTCTCCGCGACGCTATTAACTCAATTATATTCACAGGAAACAAGTTCCGCGATTCCGCGTTGTGCAACCTCCTAAACTCCCTAGTGCCCTCATCTCTCTTCGGACCAAATATTTTACGCAGTACCTTATTTTCGAAAACTTTAAGCCGTTGTTCATCCTTCAAAGTAAGCGGCCACGTTTCACATCCGTAAAGAACCGTTGGAAGAATAATAGTTTTATAAATTCTAATCTTTAAGTTTTTAGATAGAAGCCGCGAACTAAGTAACTTAGCAACTGAATAATAACACGCATTTCCCACCTTTAACCGGGACTTTATTTCTTCCTGGATTTCATTTTTTCTAGTTATAATTGAACCTAAATACTTGAATTTCTCTACGTGTTCAAAAGTATGCCCTGATATATCAATATCACCAAGATCGCCACCGTTTCTGCTACTAATCATATATTTCGTCTTATCGGTATTTAATTCGAGTCCTATTTCTTTACCGGTTTTTATTAACACACTTGTATTTAGTTGTATGGTTTACGTGCTATAATTAATATTTTTGTAAAAATTAAAAATATAAATACCTTTTTAATATTTTTTTTTTTTTTTTTTAATTTTAGAAAGCTTATAAAGTCTTACTTTTAAGTGTTTCAGGATTTTTGATACTGTAAGTAAAACATAGCATAAATACATATTAAAATTATGGTGGTGTTTACAAAAATATCAAAAAATATAATATAAATATTTTTGTTTGTTTTTAATATTCTGATACACTATATTATTATATAGTAAACACACAATTTTAGTGAATACTTATGGTAGTTTTAAGACTAAGAGATAAACAAAAATTAATAGAGAAATAAAGTTAGTGTGGATATAAAATGCAACTTTTATGTTAGTAAATTGACTATTACAATTTATTTATGATTGATCGTAATAAATAGAAAGTCGTTCGCAAAAAAACAAACAAAAAAAATCACTTGATGCCTGTCTAGTCAATAATAATGTCGATGTCAATACGTTTTAGGTTAGCCAAAATGTTTAAAATATACAAAGTTTATATCATGATAATAGGTGTTTAAAAAATAGAGAAAGCTATTCATTTAAAGCATAAATATTTTTCACTATTCAAGTTAGCTAATCATAAATTATCAATAAAGTCAACTATTAGATTGTTTTGTATCCAGTTCAGGTACAAATAAGACCAGACTAAAAAAAATATTATCGAAATTTTTCTTAAGAAATATCGGAAGTACATAATTATTCGTTCTATCTGACGAAAGCATTACAATCACCTCGAACAGACTATTTAAATATTTTTATATTATTCGGAACAGTCTCTTCTATTTTATTTATATATTTACTTATCATAACATATATAAACCATGATTATTAAAACATTATGTTTCGAATAATATGTTCCGAATAATATATTCATAACTTGAAGTATTCTTCTATAACAGTAATTGATATTAAATATTTTCAAGCCTTTAAATAATTTTTGATAGACTCACTTATTTTATTTATAATAATAAAGATTATTACAATCAGCTGCACTCAAGGGCAATATACGAGTATGATAGTGTTTTAATGCCTATATAAGTACTAGTAACCCCTGCTTCGCACGGCTATAATTACAATTATGAAAAAAAAAAAAAAAAAACTGTGACCGATTTAGAGCTTATCACTTTATTATTAGAAGGTCATTTTCACGGAGAGTTTACTTTGTTAGGTTTGTTTCTTTGATATTGGGTTGTGTCACATGAAATGTCCGTTTTCAAGGTAAAGGATTTTTAAATAAAATACGATATGAAAAAAAAAGATAATTTTATTCGAAATATTTACCTTCTTTTTCTGCAAATTTTTCCCAACGTGACAACTACTTTTTTATCCCCGAACTGAAAAACTCTGAGCTTCGAAGTGAAACAAAATCTGAAAACGTACTTTTCACTTGATCATCGTTTTCAAAAAGTTTTCCTTTGACGAAGTTGTCTAAATTCCTAAACAGGTAGTAATCTGTTGGAGGCAAGTCGGGAGAATATGGTGGGTGCGGAAGAACTTCGTAGCCCAGTTCTTTCAATTTTTGCACGGTATGTTTTGAAACATGGAGTCTTGCTGCCGCTCAGTGAGATCATGAGGTACCCATGTATTGAGATTTTTTACTTTCCCAATACACTTTAAATGTTTAGAAACGGTAGATGCACTTGCATTTAGTTGTGCTGAGAGTCCTTTAACTTTTTAGTAGGGGTTTCCTTCTACCCTATGTTTGAGGACATCGTTGTCTATTACGGACGGAGGTCTTCCTCGGGGCAGGTTTTCCAAGTCGGTAGGTATCCTCAGCTGAAAACACCCTCCCCCAAATGCCTTGCAAATATTTCTATTGACCTCAGCTGCAGCATGGCCGAGTTTAAACTCGTACAAAATTATTACTCGAAAATCGCGTGTTTTCATGTTCATATTTGGAGGTATACTAAAATGTGGGTAATTGATTGGGAAGCTAATGTTTGTAATACAAAGGTAGAGAATTAATAACTGTTAACTTTAAATATGTAAACATTCGGAAGAAAACAACAGAGACCTGCAAAATCCTTTATGTATTTCAGAAACTATAAAAACGGACATTTCATGTGAAACAACCCAATATATACAACACGCATATATATTACACACACTTAAATTGACTGCATCAATTGTCTTCTCTCAGAGAAAATTAAACCATTAATACAGGCACTGCTACCAGTCGACATACATACTTTCTCAATGACCACTTCACAATGAGTTATGTGATCAAATTAAGGCTGCAAAGAACATCGCGTGGGCTCTTCAACGAGATCGTCTACTCTTGATTGATCTGAGCACGATATCTTCGGCTTTTAGGCATTGTATCATAACTTAAATATGTGTTAACTGACCTATGCATATGTATTTATTTTTCTAATAAAAATACTCTTGGACGTTAATACTTTTACTTACCTATTAGTTACAATAAATGTCAATTGTTAATAATCCTTCCAACTAGAATAGTGACTGTAACTTAGAATAAAAAACAAAAATTAAAACAGTCCTTAAAATATGATAATCGGGCATATCCTTTGAAATAAATTTGAAGTAAATTAGTCCTTTTCGGGCGTTGATTGAAATTGTCAGACAGGGCTTAATTGCCGATATTTTAAATTTTCCTAATCGTAACAATTTCAGCTGTTAGCATTGGTAAAAAACAACTCAAGATGTAAGTTGAACAATTTGATATCCAACTTAAGGAGACGAGGGGAAACATATTTTTTTAAATGTAATTTTGGTATTCTGAACATATGAACCGTAATAAAGATGTAAAATATATCGTTGGTTATTATACACGTATATATTACAGATTATTGTTCCTTAATAATGATTTTGATAAAATGATGTCTTATAAACAAAGCTTTAGAAGGTAATGGAGAGTGATGAAATGTGGATTAGTCGCTATCGAAACTCAATGTAACTTTTTAACCTTTTTTCATCTTTTACTTTATTTAAAAGTTTTTAAAATAATTTTAACTAGGGAAGCAAGTGTAAGTTGTGTGTTGTGCGCATTATAAAGTTAAAACATTAAAAAAATACATTTAACAGTAAGAGAAAATTACTATTAAATAGATAACTCTCTTTCTCTTACTGTTAAAAGTATTTTTTAATTTTTTAACTTTATAATGTCTCACTATTATAACTATTTAATCACTATATTTTTTTCTTGATACTTTAAAAAGTTAACTACAATTAATTAATTAAAAGTAATTAATTAATTAAAAACTGTAAAAAATAACACACCTTTTATTAAAATGTCTTCCCCTCCTTTTGTTTTTGTTTGTAGAAATTATTACATTTATCAATTGTCATTACTACTATTTCACTTTAAGAAATTATTACATTTATCAATTGTCATTACTACTATTTCACTTTAAGAAATTATTACATTTATCAATTGTCATTACTACTATTTCACTTTAAGAAATTATTACATTTATCAATTGTCATTACTACTATTTCACTTTAAGAAATTATTACATTTATCAATTGTCATTACTACTATTTCACTTTGTTTGTAATCTTCAGTATAATTTATTTTTCTTATCATCTTTATATATTGTATTCCACTGCTGGTTGTTATGTTTTTTTTTTTGTTTTTCTTATAGCCCTGAAGAAGGCCTATAATTTAGGCCGAAACGTTGGCACCAATAAATCAACTTTACGCTTAATTGTGTGTTAAATTGACTGCACCCTGAACCAACTAACTTCTCTCATAAATAATTGTTGATGACTTCATCATAGAAAATTCAATTTTCCCTGCTAAAGAAAAACTTGATTGCAATGTATTTTAGTTTTAACCTTAAGTGTTTAAGTGTGTGTTTTAGAAGGAGTTCGCGGAAACTAAATCATTTGATATATAGAGGGAGAAGAGATAGGAAACATATTTTCACTTTCACCTAAATACACAATATACAGTCCAAATGACCAAGTCCCGCAAAAAAGTCTGTGTGTCCGTGTGGTGTGTCTAGCACAAAAACGGAAAGTCGTACAATAATGAAATTTCATATTTAAGACAACTATACGACCGAGATCTTACAGCGACTTTCTCATCGAAATCAGCTCACCAGAAGAGCCACTTTTTTGCCCCTTTTTACAATTTTCTCAAAAACGGCTGTAACGATTTCGACGTTATATTTAATAGGCTTTAACATCATGTAGGTTTCATTTTGATTGAAATAGTGTGACAGGGCTTAGATTCCGATATTTAAATTTTTTTTAATTGTAAAGTATCCTTAAGTTTGTAGGATCTATAAAAATAACTATATCATCAATTTAATACGGGTGAAAAACGAATACGATATCCAACCAAAGAGGAAAAGTGCAAACATTGTTTTTGGCTCGCAATATTCGTCTTTTTTGGAACAGTAATATGTACGCATAATATACCGTTAGAAAGCTAAAGATTTTTGAAAAATGATTATCTTATATTCAAAGTTGTAAAAGTTGATGGAGAGTGATGAAAGCGCCGATGCAAAAAACTGATTGTCATGGACAATAAAATATTAGATTATTTAATAAAACAAATGCTTTTATTGAAATTCGATGTAACTAATTCTTTCACAATTTATTTTTATCTCTGAGTGTATTTAAAAAATTCTTAAAAACTATTTACATTGATTTTAATAACGGATGTAGTGAAAGTAATGTGTTGTGCGCACCTGATTTTACAACCAAGTTTAAAAGCACTAATTAGCAAAATAAAGCTGGAATTATAAAAATCTTGGAAAAGATTATATTTATTCACGTCCAGTCATTCCAATAGAATGGTAAATGACAGGTTAATTTTTGCTACTTTGCAAGATTGTTCCATTCATTCTTTCATAAGCCGTAAAGTCGTACAGTACTGAAATTTCATATTTAAGACAACTATACGACCGAGATCTTACAGCGACTTTCTTATCAAAATCAGCTCACCAGAAGAGCCACTTTTTTGCTCCTTTTTACAATTTTCTCAAAAACGGCTGTAACGATTTCGATGTTATATTTAATAGGCTTTAATAACATGTAAATTTCATTTTTCAAATAGTCTGACAGGGCTAGAATTCCGATATTTTAAATTCTCTTGATTGTAAAGTTTCCTTAATTTTTTACGATCTATAAAAATAACTATATCATCTACTACGATATCCAATAAAGGGGAAAAGTCCAACAAATTTTTTTATCGCAATTTTGGTGTTCTTTTTTTAATATAAAAACAGTAATTTGGACGTATAATATACAGTTAGAAAGCTAAAGATTTTAGAAAAATGATTATCTTATACACAAAATTGTTAAAGTTAATGGAGAGGGATGAAGAGCCGATGCAAAAACACTGATTGTCATAGATAATAATATAATAGAAGAAGAAAGAAGGAAATAAACATTATTTACATTTTTACAAATTGACAAAATATTTATAAATGATTTAGGATGAGACATCCTTACAATCAGCAAATGTTTGGTCATTTGGTAGTTATAATCTAATTAACTAATCTATAATTAGTGGTAAAATTAAATTGTGATTATATATGGTAGTAGGAAAAATTATACAAAAACCTACAAATAAAAACAGATAACATAATTGATAATATAAAATTAGAAACTACAGTTAGATAAAAAAAAAATTTGATGATCAAGCAGTTCTTTACAAACGCTCAGTGCAAACTATAGAAAAAAAAAATCACTTCACAGAATTTATTTTAATGATAATAGTGTTATTTTTTTATTTTTTTCTATCGCTTTTGAGTTACCTTCCTCTCCCATTTACATTACTTTATATTATTCTCTATCTACTTAATTTATTGATACTTTTTTTATTATTTTTGGTTCCATAACCTAAGTTTTTATTAAACTGTGGCAAACACGTATTGACCATATAGGACCATATATTTGGTGGCAAGTCTTGACGGTCACTTGTATATAATAATAAAAAAAATAAAAAAATTAGAAACTAAAATAAAATAGCTTAATATTGAGGATGTATAGTCGACTGTAGAAACTATTATAGGTGGAATAGTCAGGAATCAGTCATTTTTGAAAAATTTTTAATTTTGCCAACGTTTCGGCCCAAGCTTGTGATTGAGCGGCTCAGTAATGCCCAGATGATGGCTCACAAGCTTGGGCCGAAACGTTGGCAAAATTAAAAAAAATTAAAAAAATGACTGATTCCTGACTATTCCACCTATAAACCAGCTTAAGTTAGTAACACATGTTTAGTTCTTTTATGAGTGTAGCGTTTTAGAGATGCTTTATTATAGTTACCGATTTCCTTTATTAATGGATTTTTGGAGACTGGTGTTTTACTGAAGTAAGAAGCTGTTTGAGTATGGACAAAATGTTTAATTGTTGGAAGCTGTAAGTCCTGGAGCATAGATGATATTTTAATGTAGCGGGGGTAATTAATAATATAATAAGTTATTTTATTAAACACATGTTTCTATTGAAATTCCATGTAACTAATTCTTTCACAATTTATTTTTATCTCTGAGTGTATTTAAAAATTCTTAAGAACTATTTGAAGTGATTTTAATAACGGATGTAGTGAAAGTCGTGTGTTGCGCGCATCTGATTTTACAACCAAGTTAAAAAGCACTAATTACAAATAAAGCTGTAATTATAAAAATCTTGGAAAATATTATATTTATTCACGTCCAGTCATTCCAATAGAATGATAAATGACAGGTTTATTTTTGCTACTTTGCAAAATTGTTCCATTTATCCTTTCATTAACCCTATGAATAAGTATCGAAATAAATTCTGAAACTAAAAAAATATTTGGACGTAAGAGATACGCTTATGATTGGAGACGAGAAATGGGCTGATGAAGGGAAGATCCAGGTGACTAACCTAGATCTAGACTCGTTCTCTTAGGCAACTTGATTACTATACTCCACCTCTCGCAACACTCTCCTACCAAATGTTTCCATCAACTCCTCGTCTTCCAGCCTGTTCTCTAAGCGTCGGGTCAGGGGTCGTCTCCCGACCGTCTAGGGCTTGACGAAGTTTCCTTTTAAGACTTTTAAAGCTTGTTAAGTCGATACACACGTCGGATTGAGTTTTCCTTGTATGTGAGTTTGTACATAAAATGTCTATTGATTTCTATTTTATCCACACCTGGCAGTATTCTAAAATTAAACTGCTATAAATATCTTATTATAATAGAATAGAAATTTTATTTTGTCTTTGGGGCTTTCCCATACAAATAGAGCCTAGCTTGACTACAAATTAGAATATTATGGTTTCAGAACTTTATATACATATCATTTAAAAATAAATAAAATAATTGTGAAAATTTACTAAAACAATTTGACTTTCAAAAATAAATTACAGATTAAAGAATAAACAGTTACTGGTGCTATAACAGAAACAATACATAAGCAAAATATCACTTTGAAGATAAAATAAAAATAAACACTGAATAGAAAATGTTCTAGGATAAAGAATTGAGCACTTTTTGAACTCCCATCATGTAATAGTACACTTTATGTAACTTATCTACACTATCGATACTCAATATAGCATGGATACTTTGGTTGTCAGAAGATTCTAAGATGAAGTTTTGAAGAAATAGTCGTCTATTTTAATTGTGTGCCGGGCAGTGAAGGAGAATGTGGTGTATACTGTTGTAGATAAATCGACTGCATAATATACAGCTTTCTTGTTACTTAAACAAAAAATATGAGTTTTTTTCCATAGATTCTAATATCTTCTGGATTTGCAACTCTTAATTGGCTGACACATCTCGATTTCTTTATATGTACTTTGAATGTGAGGTACGTTTCAGGGTCGGGAGCATTGTAGTTGCATAGTATTCTATATAAAGGATAGTTAGTCGAATTTAGGGTCCTTTGTATGTCGGCTGAGAGATAATAGTTATATGTTTTTTCCAGTATGTCGTCTTTGTATCGAAGAAGTCCGTTTTTATGGTGAACAGAAAGCTCTTCTGCAAAGGCATTTAGCTCGGCTATTGCTCTAAATTGGGACACCCAATTGAAGTTTATGAACTATAACTATCCACTTATAAAATACAAACCTTAAATAAATATCCACTTATACGAAACAAAACTTGAATGTTGGTATCTTAACCTGATGACACTCATGACCGGACATATAAATAAATAAATTTTGTATTATCCTGGGACTTGTACCTTTAAAATAACATATACAGAGTGTACACAATGAGCTTTGGATCTTAGAGTAAATAAATTACATATAAACCAGTTAATATTTACTGATGTAAAATATTCATATCTAAAGGAGAATAAGTCAAAAAAGATTTGAAGATATAAAGAGGGTTGGAGTGAGGTATAGATGGAGGATTAGAATTCCATAGGATTGAGGATCGAGTGAGAAAAGATGTGTCGAGATTTGCAGTTTGGTTGGCCGTGATGCATAATTCTACAGGAACGTGTATATCCAGGATGAACAGAGGATTTGAATTGTAGAAGGTCAAAAATGTATGATGGACCAAAATTAGATAAATTGTTAAAGAAGCGACGCAAGGAAACACTTTTGACGATTGTGAGAGTAAAGTTACTTCAAATCGCTATAAAATCGGTGTAAAATAGGGACCCCGAAGATGAATCGAACAGAGCAATTCATTAAGCATTTTTTTTTTTTTTTTTTTTTTTTGCGTCTGTAAACTTCTATTTTGCTGCAAAGTACCATTTCATGATTTATTTGGTGTCTCAAAAAATACTGTGGTCTTTAAATTTTGCAATGAAAAAAATCGTAGTGCGCACGATAGCTTAGTTTTGACAAATTTTGTAACCTTTAAAAAACGGTTTATCGAATTAGTCAAAAAATATGCACTTCCTATTTCTACCTCAAGTTTTCTAACCAGGTAAAATCAAAACCATCTTAATCTGACTAGTGTCATAAAAGATACTAGATTTTTTTAATTCATGTCTTACCTTATTAGGTTCTGTGACCATGTTTTGTGTACAGGTTCAAATGGAAACATTTTTAATTTTTATTGGTTTTAAAATAGTTTTAAGTGGCTAAATTTTATTTTTAGAAAATAAAATAGCTTATTTCTAAAACTTAAAAATATGCTGGTTTCCGAAGGTTCACTCGCCTTGGGATTAATTTACGTTTATGTTGAGGAAGAGTTGTAACTGGTCAAACGCTCTAAGCTTCCTCTTAATTACAAAAGATTTATTTATATGACCATCATAAGACCGATAATAACTTACGGAACAGAGCTATGGGGTTCTACTAAACCATTGAATTCCTCTCGTATCCAATCCTTACAATCTGAAATCCTTCGTAAAATCCTCAATGCTCCTTATTTTGTCACAAATAAACTCATCCATAAGACCTTAATATTCCATATGTTGCTGACTTAGCCAGAAACAGGTAGCGTTCCTTCCATGATAAACTCCATTCCCACTACAATCCATTAGTTTAATCCTTGCTTCCTCATCGATCCCT
Source organism: Piezodorus guildinii (assembly GCA_023052935.1). Taxonomy (NCBI): domain Eukaryota; kingdom Metazoa; phylum Arthropoda; class Insecta; order Hemiptera; family Pentatomidae; genus Piezodorus; species Piezodorus guildinii. The sequence continues at coordinate 31,069,960 of CM041294.1, read as the reverse complement.
GATAATACTCCGAGGCGTCTGAAAAGAAGATGGCAACGATACCTTCTAGTTTAGAATATTTTTAAACTTCTGCCACTGGGTAGTGCCTCTAAATGTATTTCATGTGAGTTTTCTATATAACCATCACATTTACTTGAAGTATTTTTTTTAAAACACAGCTGTAGATATCAATAAATATTTATTTTATTTATTTATACAAATGCATCTACCCTTATAAGGTCATTAGCATTATACATACTTAGTTTTGTTTTTTAGATCATAATTGTTAACATTATATCACAAAGTTGGATTATAAACATAAATTATAAACAAACCCAGGTCCAAATCTATAATTAACTATATCAAATTGTAGAGTTTACACTTCTTTAAAAACTTTAATAGCTTTTGCACTCTCATCTCACAATCACTCAGAACTATTTCAAGTTTGTTGCCCATGTCGAATTCTCTTCTTGCACCGTTGTAGACCTCGCATGGCAGGATGATATGCTCCAGGTTCAGAGGTGCCTGGCACATCCTACAGGTCGGTGGGTGGAGTCCCTTCAGAAGGTAGGTGTGAGTCATTGCTGTGTTGTCCGCTTCTTAGTCTAGCCAAAAACACTTCTTCCGACAATTTTTCCTTTCGGACGTTTTCCAGACTTCAGGAGCCCTTTTAATTTTTTCCTAATTTTTCTTTCGTTCTTCTAACTTCTAGAGGAGAATTAATTTTGATTGGTTCTGAAAATACATCTTTATTAACTAATATGACTACTCCTCCCCAAGCGGACTTACAATCTGTTCTGTCCTTGCGGTAAATGTCGTGATCTTTTATATTTACTACCTGAGATTGTGAAAAATGGGTTTCTTGTAAACACCAGCAATGCGGTTTCTCTTCATTTAAAAGTAGTTTGAAATATTCAAAACATTTGTAGAACCCATTTCAGTTCCATTGTATATTTAATGAGTTGGTATTGTTTATCATAATAAAAAAAAAAAATGTAAATATTTTCGATCAATAAATATGTTTAAAAAAAAAAATAGTTTTGTGAAGATTTTCACTTTTGGAAAGCAACCTATTCGACAGTAAGTGATTTCCTCACAATTTTTAAATCTTGATTTTCATCATTGATTTTAATTGTGGTGTGTAAATCATTTTTAGCTTTTTTAAAGAAAAAATCAGTATGATGCTTAAAAAAAATGCTCGGAGTTGCGAATTTTCTTGTGTCAAATTAAATAGCTAAGAGCATTAGACGTCAGCTTTAGACAAACTGATCCCCACTGAATTGAGACAGCTGTCAGACTCTATTTCATGAAAGTTACAGCACAGCTTGAAAATATAAAAAACTCTTCTAGGAAACCCAACATTTATTTTAATTAGAAACCACTAATTCAAATTGTTTATCATGTTTTCTTCTAATAACTTTTTTTATTGAGTAATTTGTAATCTACTAAAAAAATTATCATCCAATGATAATCCAAACATCTAGACGTTGATAGCTGATTATATTTTAAATGGCGGCCGATTTTAATTTATTTACTTTACTACAATAACTTGCTTATTTTTTAAGATAGTAGAAAGAAATTATTAGAGTATTTTATCCCTGAACAGCGAAGAATTGAAAAAAAAAAGAAAAAAAATGTTAAAATTTTATCCATAAATACGGCACTATCTCAGTTGTTTTTGATAATAGAGAAAAATATGAACAGAGTTTTAGAATCAGTAAAGCGTGATGAACAAATAACCCAAAAAGGAAAATACTGAAATCTTGTCTATGCTTGTGACTCTGTTTTTTTTTTTTTTTTTTTTGACGATGGAGAAAAATTCAATAGAGTTTTAGAACCAGTACACTGCTATTAATTATAAAACAAAAATTGGATTTTACCTATGTATATGCCTATTACTCATTCGTTTTTGAATTTAGAAAAATCATGTAAACAGTTTTAGAATCATTAATATGACATTTAAAAAAAAAAATAAAAATAATAAAAATATATATATATATATATATATATATATATATATATATATATATATATATATATATATATATATTGGTCTATATATTCAAGTCACAAATTATAATGTACGTAATTCTCCCAAAACTCGGTTATTATAAAAGATAGGAAAAAAATTAAAAGATTTTCGAGATCAAAATAATGCGATGGACAAAAAGAAAAAAAAATGTATGTGATCAATAAACAATTTAAGAAAGATGTTTGTATGTATGAGAGATCCTTGATAACTCGAATATTATTAATGATTGAAAAAAAATGTAATGTGCTCTGGAATCAGCAACTTTTATTTGATTAAAAATAAAAAAAAAAGAAAGGGAAGTTTTAAATAAGTCTAGTATAAGTGCTTTTGGTTTATTATTTTCAATAAAGAACTTTTTTAATCGGCCAAAAAAAAAAAAAAAAAATCAAAAAAAAAAAAAAAAAAAAAAAAAAAAAATCATTTAAATCGCCGAGCTGTAGCGTTTTGAAATTAGCAGTAATAATAGACCATTTACCTTTGAATTATTTATTCCTTTTCATATTAGTTTATTGCCTTTAAACAAATATACAAACAAAGCATATATAGCCTAATATACTTATTTAGAAGTAATAAACCATTTCGTAATAATTAAAAGTTTTTTTTTTTAAGTTAAAATATTGAAGAGGTTAGATATGTGCTTTCAGTTATACTCGTTAGTTTAACTATTGTCAAGTTTGAACCTTGTAAATTGGCTTCATGATGAATGTTCGCTCACTAGCTACATCCACCTGACACACAGCTGTTGGGTATTAAGGTGGGAACATTGCTACGAACAATGTTTTGTGTTCATTTAAACAAATGTCCTTGTAAGAGGCTGTAGGTGTTGTGTAGGAGAACAAGTTATATTTATATAACCGTTCCTCCTGATTTCGGAGCTGACAGGTATTGTAACAAGTGGAATTTACGATTGATTGTTGGACTGCAAATAATTTGAAGCTGGAGTATGGTTCTGGATTTATTTTTAATTCTACGGCCTTGTCTGCTTCTTCATATTTCTTATTCCGTGTTATTACTAAAGAACGCTTGATGTAGTGAGGTATTAATTATTTTCATTTGTACCTATATCTTTTTCCTCTTGAAGAGAGATACACTTCATTGAATAAGCGATGCTGCCCAACTTAATTGGGTTGCATTTACACAGATTATATATTCTTCCCTATTGGACAATTTTCAATATAACATATCTTAATATACAATAGATAAATATTTTTTCTCTCTTTTTATTCTGGTTTCCTTTTTAATAATTTATTGCTATTCACTCTTGTCTCCTACATAAAATAAAAAAAATAAAAAAATAAAATATATATATATATATATATATATATATATATATATATATATATATATATATATATAATTATAATAAATACCCCAACATGACAACCTATAACAACTATTAGAATTATATATAAGAAAAAATAATAATAAAATAAAAAATTAAAATATGCTCATCCATGTCCTTCCAGTGATCCCTGTTCTACCCGCTTTGAGTAAATGTGATGGGTATAATTCCCAGGGAATCAAGGACTATATTTTCAGCTATCCTTGCGGCGTTTTTGACATCGACACCTATATCTTCCTTGTTGAACTAGGTACAGTTCCCCGGGCTCCGAACCATAGACCTCTAACGTTGAAGTCTCTCTCGCTGAAGCTTTCGCGGAACTTTTCATTGAGGAAAGAGATACATTTTTCGTAAATTTTTCTTTACGAAAACAAATTTAATAAAACATTTAAGCCAAAATTGAGTGTTCAGCTGCTATAATATTGGGTTGTGTCACATAAAATGTCCGTTTTCAAGGTAAAGGATTTTTATTAAAAATACGATATGAAAACAAGATAATTTTATTCGACGTATTTATCTTCTTTTTCTACACATTTTTCCCAACGTGACACCAACTTTTTTATCCCCGAACTTAAAAACTCTGAGCTTTGAAGTGAAACAAAATCTGAAACCCACTTTTCACTTGATCATCAAAAAGTTTTCCTTTGACGAAGTTGTCTAAATTCCTGAACAGATGGTAATCTGTTGGAGACAAGTCGGGAGAATATGGTGGGTCCGGAAGAAGTTCGTAGCCTAGTTCTATCAATTTTCGCACGGTATGTTTTGAAGCATGGGGTTCCTGCCGCTCAGTGAGATCATGAGGTACCCATGTATCGAGCTTTTTTACTTTCCCAATACATTTTAAATGGCTGGAAACGGTTGATGCACTTGGATTTGGTTGTGCTGAGGGTCCTTTATATGTTTGGTAGGGGTTTCCTTCTACTGTATGTTTGAGAACATCGTTGTCTATTACGGACGGAGGTCTTCCTCGGGGCAAGTTTTCCAAGTCGGTATCCCCAGCTGAAAACTTAGCAAACCAACGGCGAATGGTCCGTTCATTAACTCTCCCTTCCCCAAACGCCTTGCAAATATTTCTAGCGGTCTCAGCCGCTGAATGGCCGAGTTCAAACTCTTACAAAAATATTACTCGAAAATCGCGTCTTTCCATGTTCATAATTGGAGGTATACTGAAAAGTGGGTAATTGATTGGGAAGCTAATGTTTATAATAAAAATTTAGAGGATTAGTAACTGTTTACTTAAAATATGTAAACATTCGGAAGAAAACAACAGAGACCTGCAAAATCGCTTAAGTATTTCAGAAACTATAAAAACGGACATTTCATGTGAAACAAACTGATATTTTGTGATGCTGCACACACTCTTCTGTGAACACTAATAATATATAAGTTACTGAAATTTATCTATTACAAGACAATTGAAGTTTAAGAAAGTGCGAGGTTAAAAATGGAGCACTACCTCTAAATTAAAGTATATATTAATCAAGGGTCTAATGTTAGAAGAATTGTTGACCTCAAATTAAATTAGAGGAGCACTGTGGTCAGAATGTAAAAATCAAATAAATCATTCTTCAATCGCAAACTTATTATAATTGTATTCAGACGTTTCGGCCTATAGATTTTGGAAATATGAGGGCTATTACTGAAGATAATCTCTAAACAGTGATATATAGTAAACAAGATGATGAGATGTTCTTCAGACAGGCTGCATATAATCTTTGAAAGTCGTTTTGATAAAAAAATTATAATTTTACTTCTTTTTTTTTTTTAAATTGGCACTTCTAACTTCAATTTATTGTTTTTTTTGGTCAAAAGCCCTGAATAGATTATTTTTCTTTGGCTACATATAGTATATACGTATATACTACTCAAAGAATATAAAATATTTCTATAAATAAATTAATTATAATATAAAAGCTATTCTTCATATTTTCAACTCAACAATTTATGTTTCCTATTCCTACGTTTCGGCCTAGACCATTTCTTATGCTCACAAATTTAAGAAAATGTATTAAAGTTTTTCTAAACAGTGTCCCAAATATTCTGTATTATCATATATTCTGGATCACCCAACTTCATTTTCTAAATTTTTTATCACTTAACAATGAACTTGTGTGGTTAATTATTCTAAAACCCACAAAAATAATCATTACATCGCTGTATATTATTTAATTTTCTTTAATTAAGTATTCATAATTTCTTTTATAGGGCCATTTTAGCAGAGGTTTTCCTCGTTTGCTGCGGTCTATGTCCTGCCCGCTGGCAATCTCCATTTTAGGGGATCTCATAGTGGCCCGTGTGAGAGGAGATATTGGAGGCTTGCGCTGATTGGTTAGATCCTTTTTCCTAATGGTCCCCACCTTCGATTTTCCGCTTTTCGGGTTTTTCAAAAGGTCCTTGAAGTGGCTCCATCAGGATTTGTATACGGTTCCCCAGATCGGTTTACAAAGATTGCTTTCCATTTGAATGGCCAGTATAAACGGGAAATGGGAATTCTAGATTCAAATCGTATACCTGAAACCTAGGCATCCTAATACCTATCTGCGGTCGGTATCAACCGTGCTGAACTTTATAAAATTAGATAACCTGTCTGTTTAAATTTTGTTGATTTTCTTAAAATGAAATGATTTTTTTTTTTTTTTTTTTTTTTTTTTGTATTCTGGGGATATTTTCTCCCCTACGAATAAAATACAATGAAAATAGAAGTTTCAATTTGTCTGGCATGATTTAGTGATAGTTACTTGTATTACATATACAATTGAAATAGGTATAATCTATATTTATAAAAGAAAGTGCAATTTCACTCGATTATCTGCTCATCACGGTTTCTCAAAAATGACTGTGGTTATGATACTGAAACTTTTGTTGTGAAGTGAAACTGAAAATTTGTTTTCGAATAACTCAAAAACTATACGTCTCCTGAAAAGCTCTAGGTACTCATTTAAATGACGATTAGATTTATAACTTCATAAAAGCAATGCCATCTTAACCTGACCAGTATCTGTAAAGATATTATTCTAACCGTTCCCTGTCATCATTAGTCAAGGGAACCTAATTCGTGTATTTCCGAAGAAAAGTTTAATTCGAAAATTGTTACGATCGCAATTATTCTGTAGTAATGCTGGAAGGAATTAGTCCGGGTGGCGGCCAGTAATTCTCAACGGTCAACTAATTACATCTACAATTCTGTAGTAATATTTGAAATAAAATAATCGGCAAAATGAAATATGTTTAGTGTTTTGGACTTGATTTGTTGACTTAATCATAACTGTAGACACTCTCATCTCCGTCCGGGTAATAAAGGACTAGTTAAATTTTATCGCACTATAAATATTAAATGTTTATGAGATGCAAAGGTGATTGCTCTGCAAACTATCACTTAATATATTGGGTTGTTTCACATGAAATGTCCGTTTTTATAGTTTCTGAAATATATAAAGGATTTTGCAGGTATCTGTTGTTTTCTTCCGAATGTTTACATATTTAAAGTAAACAGTTACTAATCCTCTACCTTTGTATTATAAACATTAGCTTTCCAATCAATTACCCACTTTGTAGTATACCTCCAAATATGAACATGGAACATGAGACCTGCGTTTCTTTGCTTGAAAGAACTGGGCTACGAAGATCTTCCGCACCCACCATATTCTCCCGACTTGTCTCCAATAGATTACCACCTGTTCAGGAATTTAGACTACTTCATCAAAGGAAAACTTTTTGAAAATGATGATCAAGTGAAAAGTGCGTTTTCAGATTTTGTTTCACTTCAAAGCCCACAGTTTACAGTTCGTGGATAAAAGTTGGTGTCACGTTGGGAAAAATGTGTAGAGAAAAAAGGAATTAAATACTTCGAATAAAATTATCTTGTTTTCATATCGTATTTTTAATAAAAATCCTTTACCTTGAAAATGTACATTTTATGTGACACGACCCAATACTTTCAGTTTACCTGGTAGGTATATCCTACGTAATCGAATCATAAACAGTATATAATACATAACATAAAAATCATTATCACATAATTTAATTTATGAGCTTCATATTTTTTTTCTTTTATTACATTTAAACGATTTTCTCTACTCTTGTGTCTATATCAGATGTGTAATAAAGAATGCATATTTTTGTTTACCGAGGCTTCAGTATTCATTTTTTGGATATCCTTTCAGTATTTCAAATATACTCATATTACTTTCACTTACCTATATGTCACATTTTTCAACGAAAAATCATCACCTGAGTACAAATAACTAAGTCCAGCAAAAAGTTTGTGTGGTGTGTGTGTGGTAAGTCATGCACTAAAACTAATTTAATGTAATTAAATCCTATTTTTTCATATTCAACTGAATTTAGAAATTCTTTAATTGATTTTATCAACAGATGTAAGTGAAAGTCGTGTGTTGCGGGCACCAGATTTTTTTGTATTCTGAATTTTTCGAAATCGTTTGATGAAATCATCTGTCAGAAGATATTCCGATGTTGTTTTTAGTTTTCATTATTTTAATCTATCCCTATGTCTTTGAAACAAAACCAAAATGTTTTTACTCAGGATTTAATAGAATGATTTGATTATAGGAGTATTATTTTTTTATTAAATATTACGGGAAAAAGCCAATCTCATTCTAAAACTTTTCCTTAATGAGCTTTGTCTTATCTTCTTTGCTGAACCAAAGAGAAAAAATATAGAACAATGGTACTAATTATTTTTGAATCGTTTGATTATCAATGTAATTGTCACTCTTAATTGATAACCTTGTTAAATTTTATTGTTATGCATTCTTATAGTATACAAAAGGAATTCTCATTGAAAATGTGAGTTAATTAAGATTCCTGAGGAATTAATCACTAGATATCTTATAGCAAACATACAACATATTTTAATTATCAAGTTCAACTTGTGTTTCTTTATTGTATGTTATTCCTCCGAACAATAGTGAATACTCCTTATTGTCTCCAACTATACCTCGCACCACGACCTTAATGTCCCATTTATTTCAGACCTAATTCCATCCAAATTTTCCAATTTCCACCAGAACCTCATTCATCATCCTAATCCTCTAGCTCAATCCCTATCCAGCTCCACTCATCCATTCAACCCACCTAGAAGGTTGAAACGGCAGTGGCCCCGCGACCTCTTGTAAATATGTGTATATTGGAGTTCTAGCACTGGCTAGATTCTCCACTTAATGTGATGTATGTATGACTTGTATATAGGTATGAGTGATTTATAGACTTCAGATTTTTATTGTAAACATTTATTGATTTATTATTGTATATATATTTTATTGGAATTTTCTTGATGTGTAAATATTGTATGAATATAGTATGTATGTATGTATGTATGTATGAATGTATGTATGAATATAGTATGTATGTATGTATGTATCTTTCACCACTATTATTGATGTCCAAATTGGGACAGATTGTAATAATACTGAAAAAAAAATTGTTGAAAAAAAAATTAAGTTATTGTTGAGACTGTTTATTTGTTTAGAAGCAGTCTTATGAAAACTTTACTTATTAATATATCTGTTTAACTTTAGATAATTCCAATTACTTTGCAATAGAAATTTAATTTAATTTATATTTTCTTTTCTGGCCTATGATGCTTAAAAAAACACAGAGTTTGATAGGATTATATATTAATTTGTTATATTGGGTTGTGTCACATGAAATGTCCGTTTTCAAGGTAAAGAATTTTTATTAAAAATACGATATGAAAACAAGATAATTTTATGCGAAGTATTTACCTTCTTTTCCTACACATTTTTCCCAATGTGACACAAACTTTTTTATCCCCGAACTGAAAAACTCTGAATTTTGAAGTGAAACAAAATCTGAAAACGCACTTTTCACTTGATCATCATTTTCAAAAAGTTTTCTTTTGACGAAGTTGTCTAAATTCCTGAACAGGTGGTAATCTGTTGGAGACAAGTGGGAAGAATTTGGTGGGTGCGGAAGAACTTCGTAGCCCAGTTCTTTCAATTTTTGCACGGTATGTTTTGAAACATGGGGTCTTGCTGCCGCTCAGTGAGATCATGAGGTAACATGTATCGAGCTTTTTTACTTTCCCAATACACTTTAAATGTCTGGAAACGGTAGATGCACTTGCATTTAGTTGTGCTGAGAGTCCTTTAACTGTTTGGTAGGGGTTTCCTTCTATTTCAGAAACTATAAAAACGGATATTTCATGTGAAACAACCCAATATTTAATCCAATCTAGATTTTCTGTTTGTTCCTAAATCTATTTATAAAAATATTTAGATACTTAATTAAATGATTATCAGTTTTATACATAATATATATGTAGAAGAACACACGAAATTTCATATTTTGCTGCATTATAAATTAAAAATTTAGATTCTCATTTTAAGCTGTTATTTCTGAACGATATAGAAATGTTAAAACATAAAAAAAAAAAAAAAAAAAAATGTCGTTACTAAGAAAATAATTAGGTAAGTAATAAAAGCTCAGGTAGAAAAACGATCTCTTAAACCAAAAATAAGATAGATTAGATTAATAAATGTTTATTTTAAGATGGTAAATTATAATGCATAAATATAGATTATATAATTAAGTTTTAACATCAAGATTGTTGTATTGAGAATTGAATTCCATACAAAAGAATCATTGAAAGCGGTTAAGAAATAGTAGAGATAAAGTCTTTTGAAATGAGCAGTAGTGACATTTTCCTTTGATTAATTTATCGGTTTTCATATTCGTCTGGTTATTTAACATAGTTATTTGGAAATAATAGACCATTATATAATAATTTTCAGTAACTGCCTTGATTTAATTATTGCTATTCGTGAATTCTTCAGATATTTTTTAGCAATTGATAAAACAAAATACTACGATCCAATAACTCTGATAATGTTTCGAAAAATCCCAATTTATTTCGCAATTAGTAAATATACTACGCTTCATAATATTAAAAATATAAAGGAATTATTTTGTATTGTATTTTAGCTTCTAGTGCAAGAATATAAAATAATATAAAGATATCTGTAAAACAATTTTCTAGAAAGCATTCAGAAGGACCTTTTTATATTTCTTTATCAATGTTCCCTCTACGTTCCTTTTTACTCCTGGAGTTTTCTCTTGTTTTCTTCGATTGGCTGCAACGTTGTATTGACCATGCATAAAGAAAATCGTGCTCAGAATAGAATTCTATAAATGTTATTTAAAGCCCCAACTGGTTCAACAATAATTGGATAATTTACTTATAGTTACTAAATTATTTATGTATTACTATTTTTTGAAACTGAAGGATTATAAATGTAATTTTTATTCTGAGGTCTGATTGCATATCAGTAACCTCAAATCTGATAGAAATTAACAGGTCTCGTAGTATGGGAAAAGTTTAATTGAAGAACTTAGCATAAATAGAAATATATTTTTGATTAGGAAGAAAAAGAGGAAATAATAAAAAATTATTAATTAAAAATAAATAAATAAGCACAAGGATTACACCGGAATACTGGAAAGGTACAAAGGTTTAAAATAGAAATATAATGGAAACAGTGAGCCAATATAGGACAAGTAGCAGTGGCTATGAGATGTGAAAAATGTTGTAGCAAGGAATAAGGTAATTAAAGTATAGTTAGTTTAAAATAATTATGACAAATTGCTGAGCTTCATTTTTCAAGGAAAAATATTTAAATAATGTGATTTTATTCAATAGTGAAAGTATAAATTGTTTTCAGTCTTGAAAATGGGGAAACAACCCCGAAACGTCGACTTGGATGAAAAAATGTTAAAGGACTAATGAAATAAAAGGATTAGATGATGAATGGAAGGTATTATGTGCTTTTTTAAAAGTTCCAATTAAGAAAACTTCCAAAAAAATTAAAAAAGAAAAGTAAAAAATTATTAAAATTAATTATTTTAATTAATATTTATAGAATAATAAAATTAGTCAATCGGAAGAATACAATTTGATAATAAATAATTAGATGATTTCTTAATCTTCCAATAAAAGTTTATTAAACATAGTTTTGAGGTTATTGAGGCCAATGTTGGATAACCTGATATTTTATTATAATTTATTCAACATAAAAATCAAAACGAGTCAACGTTTCGGAGGCTTTTCCCATCGTCAGGGCTCACTGAAAGGGGCAAAAGAACCATAGAAGAATCTACTTCTGAAAGATTATATTTAATATAATAAAAAATAGATAATAATAATTATATTATCTATCATAATAATCGCAACTGCGGTGAGTTATATAGTTGAAAATAATGTATTGTCGATAATTATCCAGGAGCTGCGGGCAGCTATTTAATGACCAGTATCATAAACAGATATCTTCTATAAAGTGATCAATAAATTATTTTATTGCCACATAAAGATATTTGTCCCCGTTGAGGAGATAAACAGTTTAACACATTAAATATTATGGCTCGAAAAGGATTGAAGAAATAAATTCTTAAAGATTTATAAAATTAGTTCTGCCCTAATAGGAATACATAAATTAGCCAAATATGTAAAAATACATAATTTGTTCAAATTTATTATTCTACAATTCAAGTATTTAGGTTCAATGATTAAATGAAATATGAAATCCAGGAAGAAATAAAGTCCGGGTTAACGGTGGGAAATCCGTGTTATTCAGTCGCTAAATTTCTTAGCTCGCGGCTTCTGTCTAAAATTTATTAGCGAAAATATAAAAATCTGGTGCGGGCAACACACGACTTTCACTTACCTCCATTTTTAAAATCAATGAAAGAATATTCAAATACAGTTAGAGATAAAAATACGTGAAACTATTAAAGAATTAATTAAATTGGATTTCTTTAGAAACATGTGTTTAATTAAAAATATATTATATTAATATCTAAAATTATCAGTTAGTTTTATCGGCTTTTTATCACTCTCTATTAAAATTTAAAAGCTTGTGTATGAGATATTATTTTTTCTAAAATCTTTAGCTTTCCGACAGTATATCATACATGTATATTACTGTTCTTATGTTCAAAAACGAAAAAATGCAATAAAAAAATATGTTTTTCTGTTTTTCTCCTTTAGTTGAGTATCGAATTCATTCATTTTGTATATTTTCCTGTTTTTCATCAGTGGTAACAAGATAATATAGTTATTTTTATTGAATCTACAAAATTAAAGGTACTTTAGGGGAAGAAAATTTAAAATATCGGCATTTAAGCCCTGTCAGACCATTTTAGTCAGAATAAAACCTACATGATATTAAAGCCTATTATATTTTACATCGAAATAGCGAGTTTAATCAAAATCGTCGGAACTGCTTTTGAGAAAATCTAAAAAAAGGTGCAAAATGCATAGGATAAAGTAGCTCTTCTGGTAAGCTCATTTTGATGAAAAAGGTTTTGTAACGTCTCGGGCGTATAGTTGTCTTAAATATGAAATTTCAGTTTCATAGGACTTACCGTTTCCGCCCGGGATTTACCATACACACACACACACACAGACCTTTTTGCGGGAATTGGTTATTTGGGCTCAGGGGACCCTAAAACGTGTATTTCAGTTGAAAACTGGAATTCGAAAATTTTCACGATCGCAATACTTCCCCTTACAATATATAGTAAGTGAAAGTAAAATACAACGTTTTGTGTTAGCAATATCAACAGAGTAACATTTCGATAACCTCCTTGGCAAAGCGATTAATAATTATCGCTAAGACATTGAGAGCAGTTTCCAGACTTTGATGTTCTCCGTTCTAACTCGGTTCCTTCCCCGCTGTGGTAAACTTCTAAGCCAATTCCTTTGTAGGCGCGCCTAACCTACGGTTAATAATCCGATAATGTGGAGCTCCTCCTATTCTATAACCACGTGTTACTAATATGGGTTATTATTGTTATTTACTTATGGTTAACAAATAATTTTTATAAATCGGTTATGTTTAGGTTATTGTTTGTTTTTTGTTGTTGTTTTTCGGCTTAAAATACCGACGCCATAAGCACTTATAAACTGTTTTGGGTTATGATCATTATGATGCTATTTATGGTTTTCTTCTGATTATATAGGTTTGGGGGAGTTTTCGGTTTTAAAGAAAATGTAGGAGAATAAAAATAAAAATCTGGTGCGCGCAACAGATGACCTTCACTTACTTACGTTTTGTTAAAACCAATTGATCAACTTTCAGATGAAGCTTGAGTTTAAAAAGGTTTAACGAATTACATTGTTTTCCAATTATCAATCCAACATTATAAATTATCATTTGCCACAGTCACTTAGTTTGGTCAGATTTTTATCTCTATCTATTATCTTAAACGATGTTATGTATACACTTACTGGACAGTCGCTCTAACGTTTCACTTAACTACAAAAGACCCATCTATATCACCATCATATAGCCTATCTGGACGTACGGAGCTGAGCTTTGGGGCTCTACTAAACCATCAAATTCTTACCCTATTCAATCCATACAATCCAAAATCCTCAATCCTCTTACTTTTTCACCAACTGACTCATCCATAAAGACCTTAATATCCCATATGTTGCTGATTTGGGCCTGTACGAGGTATCAGTCCTTCGTCGACAAACTCCACTCCCACTTAAACCCACTGGTTTCAATCCTTGTTTCCTCTTTCATTCCTGGCAATCATCCGAGGCGTTTGAAACGGAGATTGTCTCGAGACCTTCTAGTTTAAATTACATAGTTGGGTGCTCCGAATTGGCATATTCTCTTCATATCTTTTCATGTATATCATATATATGATAAGCCAATTTACTTGATGTATTAACTAATACAATTGTAAATTTCAATAAAATAAATAAATTTAAAAAATCTCAATATTAGTATAATTTGTCATAAAGAGCTTATTATTGCGACGGAAAGGAATCATATTTTTCCTTCCGTTTCAAAGATATTATTGTTTGTTAGTTGTATCGAAAAACCATTTTTAAAAACAAAAAAACTTCCTCTTCCATTTCTGACAATCATCCGAGGCGTCTGAAAAGAAGATGGCCTCCAGCCCTTCTAGTTTAGATTACCTAATTGAGTGTTGCGAACAGGCATATTCTCTTTATGTATGTTTTATATATATATATATATATATATATATATATATATATATATATTATATATATATATATATATAATCAGTGAATTTACCTGGTGTATTAACTAATACAATTGTAAACTTAAATTTAAAAATTAATAAATAAATTTCAATATGAGTATAATTTGTAATAAAGAAAGTTTTATTTGGACTAGAAGTAATCATATTTTTCTTTCTATTTCATAAAAATTATTGTTTGTTGTATCGACATTTTTTTTTTTTAAATCTAAAAAAATTCATTAAAATCTGAAAAATTATTTTTTCAGAAAATGTTTTTTGAAAAACATGACATATCGTTTCCGTCACTTAAAAATATCGTATAAATGTAGCCTTAAGGTATGGAAATATTCTCCTCTACGTATGTCATTAACTAATTACCTAATTTTTAATTTTTCTTTCTGTTTTGATTTTGAAACATTATATTACAGATAACCTGACATTTTCGCAAAGACTATACCTCAAGGATGATAAATCTATACGAACTGGGCTCTAATAATAGTTCGGAAACAGGTAGTTTATGCCGGGCCAGGGACCTCAACGTAGTTTAAACATGGCTCGGGGCGTTACGCATATTTTGGATGTAGATGTGTTTGGAAATCATCATAACAGAACCAGACATCCGATATTACACAACTGTTCAGTTAAATGTTTAGATTGGAAATGCAATGTCGGATCTTTGTTTTCATACGGAAAAGTTTATGCATCGTTTGTTTGGTTCTGTAAGTACTTTAGAGATAAATTAACAACCATAGTTTCGCCAATCATAAACCAACAAAATATATTATATATAACCTTGAAGCTCTAGAAAAAATGATTCTTTTAAGAGGAATAGTTATGTTTTGAGACATTATTCGTAGTCATATTCATACAGTTATAGAAATGCCTTATGTTACAAATATAACGGTATTTTACTTGACACGTTTATATATTGAATAATTAAGCTTAAAAATAAGTAAAATCATTTGTATTTACGCATATAAATATTAAAACGGCTTATTTGATTTGATTTATATCTGAAGCAAAATTAAAAATTATAAAAAAAAAAAAAATTGACTAGTATCAATGTTTATCAAACCACCAACATCAATACTTTTGTATAAATAAAGTGTAATAATAAGATAAGAGTAATATACTATGGATACTATTTGTATGAAATGATAATTTGGTATGAAAATTTTTATAGATTTTGAGATAAATCAAGAAATTATTAGAAGATATATAAATTAGGTTAATAGTAGCTTGTAGGTGGAGATATACGCGTGCAACTAATTTAAATCAATAAAAATAACAATCGAAAATTTGGTTAGGGGTGCGCTTATCAAGAAAACACAACAATATAATAAACTATTTATTTTGTTTAAATCCGATGCGCGCAACACACGACATTCGATGATCTTCGTTTCTGGAATCAATTTAAGAACTTTGAAATAAAATTAGAATTGAAAAAAGGTTAATCAATATATGAAATCATGTGTTTTCATAAAATAACCTATCATATTATTTGTAACAATCAGTTGTTTGTATTCGCTTTTCATCTCTGTCCATTGCCGTTTACTACTTTGCATTTATGACAATATTTTTTCTAAAATCTTTAGCTTTCCTGCGGTATATTATAAATCTTTATTGCTGTTCATATGTTCAAAAACGCAAAAATCAAATAAAAAACATCTAAGCACTTTTATCTTTTAGTTATATGTACCCAAAGTTGCTGTAACATCTCGGACGTATAGTAGTCTTAAATATGAAATTTCAGTTTCGTACGACTTTTCGTTTTTGCGCTAGACTTACCACACACACCCACACAGACCTTTTTTTGGGACTTGGTCATTTGGACCCAGGGGACCCTTATATGTGTATTTTCGTTGTAAACTGAAAATCTAAAATTTTCACGATCGCAATACTTTCACTTACTATATATATTTCATATATATAGTAAGTGAAAGTAAAAATAAAATCAATGCGGATTAAATAATATTAACCAATATATAATAGTTCTAAATTATTTTCCTTATGAAGATTAAATATCACGATTTTGCCATTAGTTCTTTTTTTGGCAATTTTACCATAGCATATCCATTTTTTTCCGATTTAATAAAGTGAATAAATATAGTACTGCAGTATATTTTTAATATGGAACAATATGTGAAGAACTCAACCACTGCGGCACACGTGTCCCTAGTAAATTACTACCCATCACCAGATGCTCAACAATTTATTATGAGTCCGGTGCTATGGACAATTTCATCCTGAAATATAATACAATAATTATCATTGAATGATATTTAAAAATAGTTCCGATATCATTCGATTACAGTCTCTGGATGTTAATTTATTTATGACATATGGATCATATCAAACCTGATTGTTACTAATTGGTTTAATCCTTTAATTTAAAAAAAAATAGTTTAATTTTGGTTCACCTAACTTTGTGAAAATTAAGGAACATAGAAAAACTTTTTGGAGTGATAATTTTGTGCAATAATTTTTATTGAGAAACAGTTCTTTATTTAGTAATATTACAATCAGTCAAATTTAGGACATTTTTACTAGTGATAAAGTACATCTATACTACATTCACACGATATATACAAAACAATAAATTTATATAATAATAATACAATATACATATATACAAAACAAAATCAATACAAATATTATACAAAACAAAATCAATAAAAATATATACAAAAGTCACTCATACACGTACCTATATACAATCCCCAAGCATACAGCACGTGAGTGGAGAATCTAGCCAATGCTAGGACTCCAATATACATGTTACAAGAGATCTCGAGGCCACTGCCGTTTCAACCTTTTAGAGGGATGGCAAGGATGTGTGGAGCTGGATAAGGATTGAGCTAGGGGATTAGGGTGATTCTGATGGAATTTAGAGAATTTTAAGAAGCTTATTATCAACTTAATTTACAGAACAAAAATTAACTAAATAATTGAAAACTAAATCAATTTAATAAAATTAATACCCTGGAAACATCATACTAATCTTCTTTACCTTCATAGTGAAAATAATTATACGGAAGAAACATATATTAATGATAAATAAATAGTTCTCTTATTTCTTCCTCAAAAGTTTATTTTACACTAGATTTTATGTTGAGTCAATGTTTTGGAGGTTTCCCCATCTTCAGGGCTCATTAACAGCTATGAATCAGTAAATTGAAAAGTATATCATTAAAAAAGCTATGTATCAATAAAAAAAATTTAAACATTTAATACATGAAATCCACCAATCACAGCCAACATATTCTTTCATAAGGGATTTTAAGATTTCATACGTTAAAGTTTTAATGACTATTTATCTAATTTAATATTAAAAACATTTGAAAATAAAAATGGATCTCTGCATAACTGATATATTGCTGTCAATGAGTCCTGAAGATGGGAAAAATTCCGAAACGTTGATTCCAAATAATTACAGATGTAAAATAAACTTTTGGGAAAGATCTAAAAATTTATCACCTTCCTTTTGAAGAAAAAATAATAATGAAATAGGTTCTAGAAGATGCCATAAGATTCCAGTGAAAGCAAGTGGAGTAATACATTAGCCGTCTTGGGTCTAAGTTTTCAGGGCTACTGCCGTTTCTGCTTTCGACGAGGATTCTCGAGATTCTCCAAAAGGATAAGATAGTTAATTAGTTTTTAACTTAATTTGACATTTTGGAGGTTTCCCATCCGTAAAATAAAAAGTATTTCAGTAACAAAGCCATGTATCATTTAAAATTAAAAAGTCATTAAAACATATTTTAAAATTTAACACATGGCATAGGCTGTAATGGGTATAATTCATATCTAAAAATGTTTAATGAATTTATATCTAATTTATTATAGAAAATAATTGAAAAAACGGGGGGCCGAGATGCTTAGCGCGCGTTGCCTAGCTACCAGATGACCAATACGTTGAAACCAAAAATTAGGAGTTTAACTCTCGGTACCGGAGGGGACTTTCATCTCGGCATTAATCCCCCACCCTCACCTCCTGGTCCGAG
This sequence comes from Piezodorus guildinii, assembly GCA_023052935.1. Lineage (NCBI taxonomy): Eukaryota > Metazoa > Arthropoda > Insecta > Hemiptera > Pentatomidae > Piezodorus > Piezodorus guildinii. The sequence continues at coordinate 31,051,569 of CM041294.1, read as the reverse complement.
AAACCCCCGTATAGCCTTTAAAGCGAGGTAGAGGGGGGGATAGGATAGGGATCTTTAACGAGTATCTGACGTCGCACAGGTTCGAGACCACCTTTTAACGTCCCTTCCGAAGTACGGTATAACTAAGAAATTTTTTACTCCCATTAAAAAAACTAGGGCTATCTTCAGGTTTGAACCCGTAACCTTTGCGTTGAAGGCTTATGCTTTAGAATTTAACTTTCCCCTTAATCCAAGAAATCCTACAGAAGGTGAATAATCAGAACCTAAAAATGCAATTATCTATGTTCAAATATAGGAAAAGTGTAAAAACAGGGGTAAACTATTTTTTTAAAAGTATTATCATTTCTCAAATATTAATTAGATAAAATATGATCCCTGCCGCTTTGTTTTTTGCTGTGTTTATACCTATTAAATAATATGAATCTAGTATTAAATATATCGTTGCAATAACAAGAGGTTCTTCTAGTAGAGCCGGCTTGTAAACCGCAAACCTGTCAGAGGTCAACGCCTCCCTACATCTTTTCGCACTTCGGATAGAGCATGGTAGCTATATCTAGATTGGAGTTTAACAAAATGGTTTTATGATACAACTCGTAGTTAAAATGTTTTAACTACAATACGTTACTGTTACGAAACAACTCGAAACTGAGTGACGTATGGAGATTTTGTTACTAATAAAATCATCCTGAGAGACCTCATTATCGCACTAGTCGCGGACTTAGCCTACATTCAATACACCTCCTTTAATTACAAACTACCATTCCAGAAAAATACCCGCTTGCCCGTAAACTCTCATCTCCATCTCTTCTCGATAATCCTCCGAGGCTTCTTAAACGACGGTGGCCTCAAAAACTGTTAATTAAATAATCATTACAGTGTTACTTAAAAGAATAATTGAAGTGCTACTTATAGGTAGCCTCTTCACAAACTATTTCATGCCATATTCGTAATTTTAGCCCTTTTACTTGTTGTATATATAGCTGTAAAAATCAATAAAAATATATTAAAAAAAAATCTTTTATAATTTTTATCTGCTCTAACTATTTAAAGGGGAGTCGTGACTCACCCTTACCCCTCTATAACTATATCTATTGCTGAAACATATATTTTTCTCCCAATAAAAGCTTTCCAATCGTGTATTATCCTAATCTAATAAAATAAGTCAACATTCAAAAATGTTTCTCATTTTTCTTATTGTTTCATATTTTTCATTTTAAATATCTTAAACCAATTAATAAGGAAGAAAGTTAGGTAATTGTTTTAAATAAACTAAATTAAAGTTACTTAAAAAAATAATTTCGAGAATTCGGCATATGAGCCTAGTCAAACTATTTCCTAGAAAATAAAGCTGTAGTGATATTAAAAGCCGTTTAATTATACACTATATATTATATAGTTTTATGAATTTGATCAAACTCACCAAAGCTGTTATTCGTAAAAGTAATTTAAATTTGTAAAGAGCCTTTGATAGAGTCTGGCACCCAGGACTGTTGTACAAACTCCGTAAAGTTTCTACCTATGCTGATGACACCTGTGTGTTATCAGTTCATAAAAATCCATTTGTTGCTTCAAATACCCTTCAAGCCCACATCAAAGACCTAGAAGTATGGTGTCAGAACTGGAGAATAAAAATATATTCCTACAAATCCCATCAAATAACCTTTATCCTTCGCCGTAAACCTTTGACTTCCTGTCCTAAAGTCCTTTAATAACACTCAACTAGTTCCTGTTGAACAGATCCGATACCTAGGACTTCTTCTTGACAAACGCCTAACTTGGAATCCACATACACGACTAAAACGACAAAAAACTGCTCGCCGCTTTAGGCTAATTCAACACTTACTAGACAAACGATCAAACCTTTCTCTTAACTACAAAAGGCTCATCTACATGATTATAAGACCAATCTGGACTTACGGAGTAGAGCTTTGGGCTCTACTAAACCATCAAATTTTTCCCGCATCCAATCCTTACAATCCAAAATCCTTCGTAAAATCCTCAATGCTCCTTACTTTGTCACGAATAAACATATCCATAAAGACCTTAATGCTCCCTATGTTACTGATTTGTCCTGGACCAGGTAATAATCCTTTCATGACAAACTCCATTCTCACTCTAACCCACTAGTTTCAATCCTTTCTTCCTCTTCAATTCCGGATAATCCTCCGAAGCGCCTGAAAAGGAAATGGCCCCGGGACCTTCTAGTTTAAAATATTTTTAGAGTGCTGCCACTGGGTAGTGTCTCTACATGTTTTTCTTGACAGTTTTGTATATTACCATCACATTTACTAGATGTATTTTTATTTAATACAGTTGTAAATATCAATAAATATGTTACAAAAAAAAATTGTAAAGTGGTACTTCCTGTTAGTCGATTTTTTTGTAGCATTGCAAGCAATTTATTACCTTTTTTTCAATATGTAATTTCAGATTATTCGGACACCTTGAAGGTTGTGTTTTCCGTTGAAAACTAGGATTCTAAAATTTTCACGATTAAAATACATATATTTCGTATATTGGAGGAAGATGGACGAAAGCAAGCATTAAATTAATGTTGTTTTTTAAAAAAAATATTTATTATAAAAACTCTGTACAGGGTTTCCTAAAATATTGATTTGTTTATATTTAGTGATGCTATTTTTATAACAATGTTCAGTATGTTTTAAGTTACCATATGATATCTTTATGCTATGTTATCTTAACTTCTTATAAAAATGTAAAGTTAGATGTTTATTTTATTGGCTCTGTATGTTGGCCGTTCTTCTGACAGCTGGTATATCCATAGCATTATTCTGCGTCATTTATATGATGTTAAGAAATAACAAAACTATGTGAACAAAACTATTTATTTCATATATTGGAAATGAAAAAGAACAACGTGGGAACCAAAAGATTATGAAATTAAAACTTCTGATGGAAAGAAGCACAAGAAAAATAATGAATTTCAGCCCTACCGTATATGATTGGACTGCAGTTGCGTTTTTCTGCCAACAGTTGAAATAAGAAAGGAATATTCGCTGGACGTTTCATTAAGCGATCCCAGACCGTAATCTCCTACTGACCCAGAATGCTGATAAAGAAATACCACCGCTCCACGCCCTCCGGTTTACAGTCGTTAATTCCGGTACTCCGAATGTCCTGGAGTTATCTCTTGGAGTTCTGGCTGTTTTATTCCTCTCTCGGGAGTACTTGATGAGAAAGGATTGTTTGTTTTTTTTAAGAAAGGATGATAGCGAAAAAAAAAGAAAAAACTCGGGCTCCACGAATTTGAACAAATAAATAGGTTTGACAAGTTATTATGTATGTAAACTGACTTTTTTTTTTAACCTAGATATGAAATATATGGTAAGGAAAATGGGAGCAGTGTGGTCTAGGGGGTAGAGCACTAGCATACTGTTCGCCGGATCCTGTTCGTACCCCACTGAGGTAGGATTATTTATTCTGTTAATGCAGCCATGGAGATCCTCAGGGTATAGAGACTCTTCTGAGGCACACCCAGCCTCTAAAAAGTGGATACCTGAAAATTGGAGGGGAAAACCTAGAGGCTGAGCGTGAGCTAGACCAAATCACCTCCTTGCACGGCCGTCGGCAGTGGAACAGTACGAATCTATATAAGTACGAAATTAAAGACTCTTCATGGGTTTTATAGGTACATGTTTGTTATTGTTGTTATATTAATATAGGCTAAGATCCGAGCTCGAAACGATCTGCACCAAGCTGATAATAGGATGAAATATATTTTAAAACAAATTTAGTTTCATAGGAAATATGTCAAGAATGGGTTGCCTAAAAAAGTCCTAGACAGACTATTTTTAATTATTGAAAAAAAAAATTAATTAAATTTTGCATCATCATGATAATAGGAAAACTTTTACCCTGACTTAAAGTATCAAAGGTATAGAATGTGCAGCCGTTGGGTTGCCTAATTATTTTCTGGACAAACTATCGGTTGTCAGGTAATAAAAGCGGGTATGTCGATATCAGTAATCTGCACCGGCTTGACAACAGAAAAAAATTATATCAGTATAAGCGCTGTTTTATTGCAAACACATTGATATAGGGTTGCCTGTAACAAACTTAGTCCTAATCTGGGTAGCCGAATTTTAAAGATTAAATTTTAACGCGAGTGGAAATGGGTGACAGAGAGATCCGAGTCGAGTTTATAGGGGGTTTTTGTATACTGTGTTTTCATGGCATGCCCAAGTTTAAGTTTGCCAAATATCAGTGAACAATATATAACATAATGTATTAACATTTATATACATGCAATCCTTGAACTATCCACCACAACAGAACGAAATTTTATAGTGTATATAAATCATTACGTTGAGGTCTTATCAACCGGTATTAAATCTTTGAATGGAAGAACAAACAAAATTTGTACCTGTGAAGATTGGATATTTTAATCTATATTTATAAAAGAAAGTCCTATTTCTCTCGAGTTTCTGGTCATTGCAGTTTCTCAAAAACGACTATAGTTGTGAAGTTGAAATTTCTCTCAGAGATCCGTCTTAACGCCTAGATGTGCAATGAGGCTGGGTTTAGAAAAAAATCGTCCTCTAAAGGATTTAAAAAATATTTTTCTAAAACGCATAACAAAATTTGGTTTTCGAATAACTCAAAAACTATAAGTACTCATTTGAATGACAATCGAATTTCCAACTACCTAGAAGAAAAATCGTCTTAATCTGATCAGTAATAGCAAAGATACTAAAATACTTATAACAAATTTATATTTCTGGAAGGAATTAGTCCGGGTGGCGGTCATTAAATGAAACAACTAAATAGTTTAAACTATTTTATTGTTTGCCAACGTTTCGACCCCCTTTGTGGGTCATCAGGGCGCATGGTGGGAGAATGGAAACTGAGAGGGTTTCGATTCTCCCACCATGCGCCCTGATGATGACTATTCACAAACATTCCAATAGACGATATCCTTAAATTAATTGACGAAAACTGGCACAAAATAATAGATTATACAACAATTAAAGATAAAAAAATGTTTATAGAAGGTTTAAATTTATGCCTTAAATATAATTTTTTCAAATACAATGGAGAAATTTACAAACAATTATTTGGACTACCAATGGGTGGAGCCATGTCAGTTAATCTCAGTGGTATTTATTTAAATGACCTAATTAATAAAAATCTAATAAAATCAGATGTAAGACCAATGTTGTTGAAAAAATACATAGACGATATGTTAATAATAATAGACAAAAACCAACAAAATAACCTCCTTGAAACCTTTAACAATCACCATAGAAGAATGATATTTACCATTGAAAAACCTAATAACAATACAATTAGATTTTTAGATATGGATATAATTCTTAAAAACAAAATAATTAAAACAAGATGGACTAAAAAAGATATAACTAGTAATGTGCTACTAAATTACCATTCTAATCACCCATATATACAGAAAATAAATGTTATTAAAAACTTCATTAGAAAAGCAATAGCGCTTACAGATACGGAATACATAAAAGAAATAAAAACCACCACTTATAAAATACTTTTAGAAAATTTCTACCCAAGAAAATTAATAAATAATATCTGGTATTTTGAGGTTAAATATAAATCTCCTGATAAGAACCCTGACAATAGTATTGGTAACAAAATACAGCAAACAGTTAGAATAATTAAAGATATTGGTAGAATGAGTGAGAAAAATAATAAACAGAAAACCATTACAGATTTTTATAGAAGCGCTACAGATGAAAAAACAACAGATGTTAATAATCAAAATATTAAAGATGCTGAAATAAATATGAGCTTAAACATCAAACAATTTTTCAAAATGCAATATATACCACATCTTACTAGTGAAATAAATAAAACATTATTAGCTTATGATTTACCCAACATCAAATTAGGCCTTTATAACCATAATAAATTACAAAAATTCCTCACTAGTACAAAAGACCCTATAAGTAATGAAGAAAAATTATATGTTGTATACAAAATAAATTGTCTAGACTGTGAAAAATGTTACATAGGGGAAACTTCCAAAAAAGTTAGTACTAGAACAAAACAGCACAAAAGTAATTGTAACAACAGTAAAAATATAAATACAACTGCTTTATCACAACATAGCATACATTTGAAACATAAGTTTGATTTCAATAGACCACAAATTTTGGAAATAGTCAAAAATAAACAAAATAGAAAAACCATAGAGGCTATATATATCAATAAAAATATAGATAAAACCGTGAATTTTAAAACTGACTCAAGACATTTAAGTTACCACTATTCCGATTTAATTAATAAATTAAAAATATAATATAAATAATTAATAATAAATTTTAAAGAATTTCACAATATGAAATAATAATAACTATATACAAGTTAAAAATTGGTCTAATCCTTAATCCAGTTGAGGACAAAGATCTGAGCAATACTCTTGCTCAGATCTGAAGTGTTTAGAATTTGACTTCATTTTTATTTATTTTTACCTGGTTGAAGGTGGTACTAGTAAAATGTTGGATTACAGAATTTATAACGAGGTAATTTTTATAATATTTATTTATTTATTTAATAAAGTACTGTGCAACATTATTAAATTTTGCTTTCATTGCCTCCATATGATTTTAAAATTTGTTAATTAATAGTTTTAAAATATTGTTATCAATTGACTCCTAATTTAAAAATTGTTTAAACCATTCACTTCATTATAGTGATCTTTAATGTGATGGTAAATTGCTTAAAAAATTTTTTTTTTTTTTTGTAGACTTCTGAAGATGGGAGAATATCCCGAAACGTAAAGAAATAAATGATCAGTATTAATGGAAGATTTATTCAGCCCCTCATCAACCTTAATAATTAAATGAGATCTTCCGTGTTTAGAACATATTGATAATAGAACTTAGTTCTGAATACTAAAAAAAAAGCTAGCTTATTGGGTTGGCAGGGTACACCCCCGAGTGACAATCAAAAATAATCATTTATTTGTCATAAATAGACATACTTAAAAGTTTGACTCACTGCTATCTCAGGTATATTCGTACTGTATAACCTCACCTAACACAGTTATTTCTTAATTCGCAGAAAAAAAAAAAAAAATGAAATAGCAAAGCCGCAAGGTACAGCTAATATTATATAAAATACCTAAATTCGTACATAGCAAGTAACAAGGCAAAATCAACTTAGTTTTCATATACTGATGAATTTGTGAATTCGTCTTCTTTTATTTGACTGGAGGTACTTCACAGAAATGATGAGGTGAGCTCAAATGTAGGTCGCCGGTGGTGTTGGGAAAACTCTTAAGTGATTTCAGTGCATGAATAACCTTTCTTGATGGATTTTCAATCTCTTCTTCACTATTCTCTTATTCTTTCAGAGAGTTATCGGTATCCAACAATTTCTCAAAATCGCAGTGTTCTAAATGTGTAAATCGACACAACTCTTAGTTATCCGAGCGCAAACTTTTTGATAACACTGATTTTAATCTTCAATGTTTTTGCTTTGAATACGGAATTTTGAAATTTTCTGTCGAAATAAAAATAAACTTTACCGAAACGAAAATTTTATGAATATATTGCTTTAATGAATAATAAGTAAAATTAGGTTTTAATCGGAATAAAAAAAAAAAAAAAAAATGAAACGTTTCAGAAATTGTTTAGTACCCTTCTCTTATTAAGTTGTAAAAAGCCCCCGGAGTTTCCCGCGTCGGGTGCTTTAGGGAGAGGAGTAGAATCGGAATTTTTTTTATTTTTAATGTTGTTTGTGAATATCGCAAAATATATGTATTCATAAGTTGATACATATGTAATTATGTTACAAATCGGGATGTCTTCTACCGAAACTCGGTTATTATTGAAGATAGAGAAAAATGGGAACGATTTTCGAGATTAAGACACCGCGATAAACAAAGAGAAAAATAATCTTATATGCTGGTACAAGCAACAACTTATAGGAGATGTGATTCTCTTATAACCCGGTTATGATAGATGATTGAAAAAGAATTTAAGATGTTCTGGAATCAGGAAATTTTACCTGAATGAAAATCGAAATAAAAGAAATTAGTAACGAAGTATAGTATAAATGTTTCTGGTTTATTATTTTTAATATTAAACATTTTTAATCTATCAAACAAATAAACGTTACGTTTTAAGATACGTAGAATCCGAATAACGAATAAAAAAAAAAAAACTGTTTTTCCTAATTAATAAATAAATACCCAAAATAATGTATATGTATAAAAATATTGTTCATTATTTCCTTATTAAATACGTGGTTCCATTAGTGGTGTATGGTGTAGTTATAACTTCTATAAGAGACGATTAATATTGAATCGGTCCTACCTTGATTCGCCGAGGGATTCAGTTGTAGGTTAATTTCACCACCCCTATTCCTCTAACCGATTCCACCGTTACCGTTGCATTATTCAGTACGGTACTTAGTTTAAAAGGCTCAATGGAGTTACATCCGATCGATCGTATGTAAATAATAAATTTTTCCTATTCTTACCTTAATGTATCTTAATTTAAGCGTAATTTAGCTATACATTATGCTGGAAAATAATGCTCGACTTTCCCTGACTAAATTTAATTTGTATTAAGAACGGGTATAATAAGCTAAATACAGTGGTCAAGGATAAAAAGGGAGAGTTATTGCTTACCGGAGAAGAAGTGCGGGATCAATGGAAAAAATATTTTCAGAGGCTCTTAAATCGTGCACAGGCTGAGTAGGACCAGTAAGTGCAGTTTTGGCGAAATAATGTAAGTGACGAAGATGTATCGCTTGAAAAAGAGGACATTATAGAGATAATAGAGGGAATGAAAAATAATAAGGCACCTAGTATGGATGGTCTTCCGGCCGAACTTTTCAAAGGAGCAAACTGGGAGATAGCAACTGTGCTCCAAGATCTTATAGCTAGAATTGGGGAAGAAGAAGTGATTCCTAGCGATTGGTTAAAGGGCCAAATAGTGCCAATTTATAAAATAAAGGGGGACATCATGCAATGTAAGAACCATAGGGGAATCACATTGCTCAATATTGCATATGAGGTATTTTCTATTGCTTTATATAGGAGGATGGTCCAATATGCCGAGACAGTACCAGGAGACTACTAAGGAGGTTTTGGCGCAAGAGATCCACCATAGACCAGATTTTTCCTCTTCGAAGGATCATTGAGAAGATGAGGGAATTCGGAAGGTCTGTGTGGATGCTGTTTCTACATTTTCAAGAGGCATATGACACTATTGACATAGAATCCTTGTTTGTGGCTATGGGAGAGTTGGGAGTACCAGATAAACTCATCAGGCTGACCAGGTGTACCTTAGTGCTCAACGAATGCCGAGTTAAGACACCGAGTGGACTCTCGTACTCTTTTGAAGTAAGTAATTTATTAAGGCAAGGAGATCCATTAGCTCCTCTTCTGTTTAATATTGTTCTCCACGCTATTGCGAGCTGAGTTGGACCCAGGAGGAACCATCTACACCAGGATGACCCAGATAATGCATACGCAGATGATGTGGTGATCATTGGAAGACCTCTAGCTAGTGTGAGAGGCGAGTTCACAAAGCTTGATACAGAAGCAAGGCGTGTGGGGTTGGGCAAAACCAAGGTAATGGCATGCAGAAGGAAGAAGCCAGTGCACCGTCAACGTACATGTGTCATCAGGGATTACACGCTGGAAGTGGTGAACAGTTTTAGCTACCTTGGGCCCGTATCAATGAAGATGCTAATGAGGATGAGGAGATAGATGGCTAGGAATAAAGCATATTTTGCTCTTATTAAGCTATTCAAAAGTAGATTGCTGAGCAGGACACTAAAATTAGGCTGTACAAGACGCTTGTTAGACCAGTGACAACATATGGATGTGAGACATGGACGTTTAACAAGACTGCTTCTGAAAAAATGGACCGATTTGAAAGAAAAGTTCTTAGACGGATCTTCGGTCCAAGAGTCAGAAAGATGGGGGATAAGGACAAACAAGGAAGTATATGGGCTGTATCAGGAATCAGCAGTGTCCATGTTCGTAAAGATCCAGCGTCTTAAATGGTAGGCCTTGTTCACAGGATGGAAGATTCAAGAGCAGCCAAAAGATCATACATATATAACCCCTGATGGAGTGCGACCGAGAGGAAGATACAAGACCAAATGGCGGGACAATGTAAGTGGTGACCTCCGACAGCTAGGAATAACGATAACAATGGCAGAAGATAGAGCAGAGTGGGAAGGGCTAGGAGCAGGCCAAGGACAGCTACATGCGTCAGTTGTGCAGTAAAAGAAGAAGAAGGGTCCCCCGAGTCCAAATAACCAAGACCGCAAAAAGGTGTGTGTGTGTGGTAACTCCCAGGCGAAAACGAAAAGTCCTATGAAACTGAAATTTCATATTTAAGACAAGTATACGCCCGAGATATTACAAAAACTTTTTCATCAAAATCGGCAGACCAGAAGAGCCACTTTATATCGTCCATATTGCACCTTTTTATGATTTTCTCAAAAACAGTTCCGACGATTTTGATTAAACTCGCTATATCGATGAAAAATTCAATAAGCTTTAATATCATGTAGGTTTCATTCGATTAAAATAGTTTGACATATTTTAAATTTTCGTCTTCTTAAGTACCTTTAATTTTGTTAATTCTATAAAAATAACTATATTATCTTGTTACCACTGGTTAAAAACAAGTAAACATATAATTTGAATGAATTCGATAACCAACTAAAGGAAAGAAACAGAAATAATATTTTTTAATGGAATTTTTGGTTTTTGAAGATAAGAACAGTAATATACATGTGTAATATACCGTTGGAAATCTGAAGATTTTAGAAAAAAATATTATCTAATACACGAGAGAACTTAGCTAATATAAAATACCGATAAAACTAAGTGATTATTTTAGACAATGATATGATAGATTTTTTAATAAAACACATGTTTCTATAGAAATTATATTTAGATAATTCCTTAATGGTTTCACTCATTTTTATCTCTTACTGTATTTGAAAATTCTTTAATCGATACTAAAAACGGAGGTAAGTGAACGTCCTATGTTGTCCGCACCAGATTTTTAAAAAATAAGATTATTTGTATTGCTCATTAGCATACAACTACGTATCATGCTGTTATTAAAATATCTCATAAAAAAATCCCTCTGATAGCATAAAAGTATGACCTAGCACGCTAGGCGATGCTATTCCTCGACATCACTGATTGTGAGTACTAACCTACGTAACAGAAGCTATTAATAAGCCCAGCGTGACCTAGCCGTCTTCATGAATGAATAATTCATGGCTGCAGTCTCCTGGTTACCGATGCCTGCTTAAATGGTATTGATACTTGTGGACTTCTCTTTGACTATCTTAGGACTTAAAAAAGTATCTAACATGTTGCTGCTTATTATGAACGTAATGTTCTGAGTATATAGTTCATGCTTCGTTAATCCATGCTGACAGTCCAGTAGAAATGTACTATAGATGAAAAAGCCACATCTCATGAAGAATAGGCTCCTTGCTATCCATGATTAACGTTATTATATCGGTGTAATCCAATGAAATGGTTTATTTAACCCAATGGTTTCATCAACTTTGCTTTATGCTTCTGAAGTATGAAGTCCTAATTATCTTGAGGCAATCGAAACGGTCCAACTTAAATTTTTAAAGCACTTATTTGGATGGCCCAGGAATACCCCGAATTATGTAGTCCGCCTCGAAAAATGAAGAGAGCCATTAGCCATGAAGGCGATAAACAAATATGACAAATCTATGGACCAGGCTCGAGCTCATGCCAGAAGAACGACTTCCAAAACTTTGCTTTAACAGACTGAAATCATTATATATATATATATATATATATATATATATATATATATAATATATATATATATATATATATATATATATATATATATTATATATATATATATATATTTATTAGTATTTTTTTTTTTGTTAAAGATATACATCTTATACAAATTTGGTTATACGTACATTTCCAACTTTACCACACACACATAAATATTGAATTTCTCATCTTACTAGTTATTCAAAGATAAATAATATATAAAAATAATAGCCAAAACATTTTTTTTTAAATTAAAAAACAAAAAGCTATAAAGAAAATCATCATAAACTAAAATAATAATAAGCGAAATTATATCACATCACTTAATTGGTGTGTAGGTCATCACTATTTAAGGGGTCTAGAGTTCTGCACACTTACACTAAAAAGATGTAAATTGTATTTAGTTTTTGTTGGCAGTTGGTTTGGAGAATATTTTTAATGTTCTGTTGATGACTAAGTTCGGATAATAAGGGTCTTAAATATTTGTCTCTGTCTTCAATAAGTTTTTAACATTGGAGAAGAATATGGAATAGGCTATTCGTAATAAATTGGTTACAAAAAAGGCAGTTTTCTTTTGATTTAAAGCTGAAAGTTTTCTGTTGTATATAAAGGTTGATTAATTTAGGGTTTGTAACCCTCAACTGGCCTACCAATCTTATTTTATTTAGGCTGGTTCTATATGTCAAATAGGTCTCTGGGCTCTTAATATTAAAACTGGAAAAGCTCTATACATGGAGTTGTAACTGGAGATCACGGATCAATGAATATCTGTAGAGATGGTACGATTTTTCAACTTTTTCAATATTCCATCTTTATGCTTTAACAATCCAGCTGGGTTTATATTGTCAAATTCCTCTCTACAACCATTATGAGCAGCCATTTCTCTCACTTGTGTGACCCAATTAAAGTTTTTATCAGGATTCTTTATATCTAGTGAGATTAGTCTATTACAGCAAAGTCGTGGCAACCTCTCTTCAGGCATAAGTGACAATTTGGACCAGTAGTTTATTCATAAGATCTTATTCATAACTTTGATGCTCAAGGAGTTTCGCCAGTTTCGAGACGTACTATGTAGTTAGCAGTGCTCCTCGGTCATCCTAAAAGCTGTTTCAAATATCTTAGCTGCACCACTTCAATTGCTTCAAGATATCTTAAGTTCCATATTTCGGAAGCATACATAAGTGTTGAAGACACCATAGAATCAAAAAGGACCATTTTCGTCTCCCAAGAATCACTTTTATCCCTTCGTAAAATCTCCAATACTCTTGCTGTAGCAACAGAAGATGACTGAAATCATTAGACAAGGATAATCCCGACATAAACTTCAATTGGGTGTCCCAATTTCGAGCAATAGCCGAGCTAAATGCCTTTGCAGAAGAGCTTTCTGTTCACCATACAAACGGACTTCTTCGATACAAATACGACATACTGGAAAAGGCACATAACCATTATCTCTCAGCTGACATACAAAGGACCCTAAATTCAACTAACTATCATTTATATAGAATACTTTGCAGTTACAATGCTCCCGACACTGAAACGTACCTCACATTCAAAGTACATGTAAAGAAATTGAGATGTGTCAGCCAATTAAGAGTTGCAAATCCAAAACATATTAGAATCTGTAATAATAAAAATTTGTTCAAGTGACAAGAAAGATGTATATTATGCAGTCGATTTATCTACTACAGTTAATTCACATCACATTTTCCTTCACTTCCCGGCACACAATGAAAATAGACGACAATTTCTTCAAAACTTCATCTTAGAATCTTCCGACATCCAAAGTATCCATGCTATACTGAGTATCGACAGTGTAGATAAGTTACATAAAGTGTACTATTACATGTAGGAGTTCAAAAAGTGCTCAATTCTTTATCCTTGAACATTTTCTATTCAGTGTTTATTTTTATTTTATCTTCAAAGTGATATTTTGTTTATTTATAGTATCTATTATAGAACCAGTAACTGTTTATTCTTTAATCTGTAATTTATATTTGAAAGTCAAATTGTTTTAGTAAATTTTCACTATTTTTTTTTTTATTTAAATGATATGTATATAAAGTTTTGAAACCATAATATTGTAATTTATAGCCAAGTAGAGTTTAGCTATTTGTATGGGGAAGCCCCAAAGACAAATAAAATTTCAATTCTATTCTATTCTAACCTAATGGAATGCATAGTATACCATTTGCAATATATACCACCAATTCAATCAAACCTCAGTCATTAAACTTTCTTTGCCATTTACCACATTTAAAAGTACGCTTCAATCTCTTTATATTACCCAGCTACCTCCATACATTCACAGACTTCTGCAATTTAAATCGTCAGTTCACTCCCTCAAAACTAGACCGCGCCATTCTGACCATAATATTCCTACCCGTAGAACAAAAACTTTTGATCATCCCTTTCTTGTCCGCTCTATTACTCTCTGGAATTCCCTGCCTCCTCATATCTGCCATGATTCTTCCCTACCATCATTCAAGTTCCAGTTGCTCCAGTACCTACTGTCATGAAGAAGCTCAACAAGCCTGATATTTCAAATCAAATATCAATTCAAAAAGATAATTTATTATTTATTGTTCATATTTCACTTAGTTAATGGATCAATTGTTATGAAAACTACAAACTAAAACCTCAGAGCTTTGAAGTAAAACAAAATCTGGAAACGCACTTTTCACTTGATCATCATTTTCAAAAAGTTTTCCTTTGACGAAGTTGTCTAAATTCCTAAACAGGTGGTAATCTGTTGGAGACAAGTCAGGAGAATATGGTAGGTGCAGAAGAACTTCGTAGCCCAGTTCTTTCAATTTTTTTTTTCATCAGAAGTTATTTATTTTACTCTTTTATTTTATTGTTTACTTTAATCCTTTATTTTCATCTGATATCATTGTGAATAAAAATTAATTATAATACTTAATTGGTCTTTTGGCCATTGTATATCTTAATTGTACATATCAATCGTTCTTAAGGGACCCTGTCCCAAATTTTTTTTTTTCTTTTTTTATTCTATTCTATATATAAAATGATAACGCGATTTCCGTTCACGCGAACTCCTTCTAAACCACAAGACGGACTGTGATACGGTTTTCACTACCAATTAGGGCATTCTTTTCTGAAGGTTTATAAGTATAATAGATTGCAATTTAGATTTTCTTTAAACGGGAAAAATAAATTTTCTGAAACCAGCTCATCAAAAAGTTATTACTGAAATATAATTAGTTACATAGAAGTATAATATACCGTTGGAAAGCAGAAGATTTCAGAAAAGTTAATCTGCAATAAAAGAAACCGTACAAGTTTATATAAATTTATTGTAAGTCCGTAAACTTATGAACTTATGTTATTTGGAATGTTGTGATGAGGGAGGTTTTGGTGAAAGTACAGGTTATATTCTTTCATACAGTACTCGACATTTTAGAAAACAAAATCTGGTGCGGGCAACACGCGACTTTCACTTACCTCCATTTTTAAAATCAATGAAAGAATTTTCAAATACAGTTAGAGATAAAAATACTTGAAACTATTAAAGGTACTTTAGAGGAAGAAAATTTAAAATATCGGCATTTAAACCCTGTCAGACCATTTTAATCCGAATGAAACCTAAATTATATTAAAGCTCAATAAATTTTACATCGATATAGCGAGTTTAAACAAAATCGTCGGAACCGTTTTCGAGAAAATCGAAAAAAGGTGCAAAATGCAGTGGCTCTTCTGGTAAGCTCATTTTGATAATAAAAAAACGTTTTGTAACGTATCGGGCGTATATTTGTCTTAAGTATGAAAATTTCAGTTTCATAGGACTTACCGTTTCCGCCCGGGAGTTACCACACCCACACACACACGGACTCAGGGGACCCTAAAATGTGTTTTCCGTTGAAAACTGGAATTCGAAAATTGTCACGATCGCAATACTTTCCCTTACTATATATAGTACGTATGGGTACGAAAGTAAAATAATCAGTAGCAAAAGTTGTAAAAATAAACGGAAAGTTGTTAAAAAGTAACATTTCTGATAATTATTTCTACTTGTAGATCGTGGAATAAAAAAATATATTTCACTGTAAAATAAGTGGGGTTTCATGGAAACTAAATTAACTTTTAACATGTATTTATAAAAAGTTCATTAGCAGTATAAAATATTAATAAACCGAAAAAAACAAGAACCGTTTAACATAACACTTTTTGACCAATTTATGTCTTTAATTTATATTTAATGATTAAATATAATAATGAATCAACGTTATATAATAAACATAATATTTTCTTGCTAAGTGCACTTTTTTTACGATGAACTCATAATTCTAAAGTCATAAACTTAATTCGTCAAACTGAAGTGTTTTAAACATAAATGGCACCACATTGAAATATAAACCCGCTCGAAGCGAGGGCGAGTCGCTAGTTTAATATTAAAAGTAATGTGAGTTATTGGGTTGTTTCACATCAAATGTCCGTTTTTATAGTTTCTGAAATACATAAAGGATTTTGCAGGTCTCTGTTGTTTTCTTCCGAATGTTTACATATTTAAAGTAAACAGTTACTAATCCTCTACCTTTGTATTATAAACATTAGCTTTCCAATCAAAAACCCACTTTTAAGTATACCTCCAAATATGAACATGGAAACGCGATTTTCGAGTAATATTTTTTAGGAGTTAAAACTCGGCCATTCAGCAGCAGAGGTCACTAGAAATATTTGCAAAGCGTTTGGGGAAGGGAGTGCTAATGAACGAACCAAGTTTTCAGCTGGGGATACCGACTTGGAAAACTTGCCCTGAGGAAGACCTCCGTCCGTAATAGACAACGATGTACTCAAACATACAGTAGAAGGAAACCCCCTATCAAAAAGTTAAAGGACTCTCAGCACAACTAACCCCATGTTTCAAAACATACCGTACAAAAATTGAAAGAACTGGGCTACGAAGTTCTTCCGCACCCACCATATTCTCCCGACTTGTCTCCAACAGATTACCACCTGTTCAGGAATTTAGACAACTTCGTCAAAGGAAAACTTTTCGAAAATGATAATCAAGTGAAAAGTGCGTTTTCAGATTTTGTTTCACTTTAAAACTCTGAGTTTTTCAGTTCGGGGAAAAAGAAGTTGGGGTCACGTCGGGAAAAAATGTATAGAAAAAGAAGGTAAATACTTCGAATAAAATTATCTTGTTTTCATATCGTAATTTTAATAAAAATCATTTACCTTGAAAACGGACATTTCATGTGATACAACCCAATACATAACATTTACATATAGAATGATGTTGAGAGATCAAATATTGGTTTACCGGTAGTGAACTCTTCGGAGGAGAAAAATACTTCAGAACCTTGCTCACAATACAAAGAAAATAATAGAAATGAAGAGGCACTGTTAAGTACACAATGAAGTCTGAAACACCGCCAAGAACAACAAGAAGGGGATAGATTAAGATTGACAGTTGCGTCTAAGCTTTTCGGTATATATAAAAAATCTACTACGCGCAACACACGACTTTCACTTATTTCCGATGTTAAAACCAATCTAATAGCTTAAAAAAAAAAAGTAAATAAGAGTTGAAAAAAATATGAAATTGAGCTTCGATTAAAATATTGTTTTAGGTTAATAATATAACAACTGAAATTATTTAAATTAAACGATCATTTAATGGTATGCCCTTTCAGTCAGTTTACAATCCTTATACAAATTTATGTCAGATAAAAAAAACAAAAAAACTATCTAATCTTAAGCTTTCTAATGGTATTTGATTCATCTGTTTAGGATGTTAATGTTCCAAAAAAAAATTATCTGTAAAAATATGTTTTCAATAATGAACCTTTGTAATTGACAAAAAAAAAAAAAAATTACCCCCCTTAAAAGTTTCAGGGCTTACGTTTCAAGAAGCGTAGAACCCGAATAACGAAAAAAATCCGTTTCTCCAAATACATAAATAAATAAAATAATTAATTTTAATGCTATTTCATTGAAAATTAAATTTTCGACAAAATGAAAGAAAGAACCTTATAAATTAGTTAAGAACTAGCAGAGATATATAGCGTTTTGAAATTAGCAGTGGTGGTTTGCTATTTTTCTCAAAATTATTTATTGCTTTTCCTATTACTTAATTTCCTACCTACAGCTTTATAAAGAGTTATCTCCTAATATTGTTATTTGGAAATAATAGATCATTGTGAAATAATTTGCGGCGTTTTTGATCTCAAAAACTTAAGGTACTCTTTATAAAAATCGATAAGCATTTAAAAATTGCCTGACTATTTTAATCAGAATCAAACATGTGGTATTAAAACCTATTAAATTTAACCTCGATTTAGCGTGGTAAACAAAAAATGAAATGAAAATTTGAGAAAATCGAAAAATAATACGAAATAAAGAAGCGCTTATGTTTCTTTGATTTTTTATTGTAAAAGTTGCTGTAATATTTCAAGACAACATAAAATTTCGGTAATACCCAACTTATCGTCTTTAATCTAGTTTTACCACATTCACATTAAAACCCAAAATTATGATGTTTTTTTGCAGGGCTTGGCCATTTAGTCTCAGGGGACTAATTTTCACGACATATGTTTTGGTTAACAAAGTAATCACATAAAATTAGAAGGAGATACTTATGCCGTCCGGTCGAGCAACTATGAGGCAGCTCAAGATTTAAGGACAAATTTTAAAAATCCCAAAATAGCTGTACCTAAAAGACTACTAATCTTCAAATCACATAGATTACTAGTTGAGGGGGCATGTTCTTATAATATTCTCTTATCATTGAAAACCGGTTATCCAGGGGAAAAAATCTATGAATGCTATGGCTTTGAAGGGTTTTACTTTTAGTTTTTGCCTTATCTGATTCACTTACATATATTTCTATACTTTGAGGCGGGAGTATCCCTTACTGGATTGTCGAATATGTTAAACGCGGGTACCTCAAAGTTAAATACATGGGATAAGTCGTAATCATTATTAAAAGCGATCTAGCATTTGCATTTGCTGTACTCTAAATGTGATTTCAGTTGTAGAAGGAAATGCTAAATAAGCATTAAATTACTCAAAATACTTTATTGTAAAGTGTTTTATCTTAAAAATTCTCTACTCCTCTATGCCTCTAGTTCTGAATAAACTATATATATATATATAAGTTTATTTTTTAGTTTATCAATAATAAACTATATTTATATTATTTATTATAATTTATTGTTTTCTCAGATTCAGTCAATAAAATAAACAATTTATCTATTTGCGTTCGAGAATTTATTGTTCTCATAATCATGCATTAAAATGAAAAACAGAACATTAATTTTCACGATAATTAATATATGATTTATGTAATTTAATTATAAATATTATTAAATTAATTTTTTTTTTTTTATTATTTTATATTATAATAAATTATTGCAATAAATTTAAAGTTTGTTTTGTTTTTTCTATTTTAAGTGATACGAAACGCCGCAAGAAAAAATTGTTTATTCATGAACGAAACCCGAGACAAACAGAAATTAATATCAACAGTCGAGAACTGATAAACTAATATATTATATATATATATATATATAGGTAGATAGATAGATAGATGGGGAGGCCCGTGGCTGAGTGGCTAGCGCGCTAGTCTTTTATGCTACAGGTTCTGAGTTCGAATCCCAGTCCCGACGGGGCTTTTATAAGGATGTATAAAAATGGAGATTCACTCACAGCCTCTCCCCCGTGTATGTGAGACCCGTCAGCCAAAGGGTGGCCACTCACAAAATTAGTCGTAGGGAGTGATGACCCTACACTAAAAATTGCATCGTGAAACGTGAGTGTAAACTCGCAGTAGTTTACACCACGAGGCCCAGGGCCTACACGGCCTGTCGCGCCACTGGAAGAAGAAGAAGATAGATAGATAGATAGATGATTTATGGAACACAAAAAATAAAACAAACCTATAATGATTCTGCAGACCAGATTCATCTAACATCAATTTGAGTAAAGTGCTTTCTGTATATATTTTTAGTCATTTTCTAACTGCATTTGATGAGCAATTGTTCTTTATTATTTCTAATAGGTAATCTTATTATTTCTTACCATGATGATGCACGAATTGGCAAAATGACTGTTTAGCTATTTCTCTATAAAAATTGAAGAATCAGTTTAAATCATTCTATAAACTAATGTTTTTACCTGTTAAGGCACATATTAATTTCATATTTTAAAAATGTTTGTCGGTTAACCTAAATCACTTCCAAGTTTCTAACCGCAGTTTGTTACTTCAACATATTTTCTCTCGCATTTTCCACGCTACGCTTAAATTATGAGATACTTTTAGCTACCTCATTTATTATGTATAAAGAAAACCCGCACGCATGCCCTAAGCGGAAAGCTAAAGTACCACATCGCAATAAATATTCTTTGTGGTTATCTTAGACCGTAGAAGGGGATTTTTTATGAATACATTCTCGGGTTGGGGTAGTTCTTCTATCATAATAATTCCAGTATACTGTTTTATTTTTTCAATCCAAGCAAATGTTTTCCTTAGTTACGAAATTGGCGTTTATAGCCAAGTTTTGCAAATATCGTAGTTTACGATATATTGAAGAATGTAAGGAAAAGAAAAAGGTAACATTCAGTGAATCCGAAATATGAAATTATGTTTTAAAATAAATAAAATTAACTAAGTTAAGGTTAGGTAAAAATAAGAAAAATGATCTTATACCTAAACCTGTAGGCTGTAGTACTGGTTAACCGCTTTATCAAACGATGTACAGGTCTATATATCGATGGAAAAATTAATAGGCTTTAATACGATGTAGGTTTCATTCTGATTGAAATAGTCTGACTGGACTTAAATGCCGATTGATTAAATTGTCTTTTTCCGAAGTACCTTTACTTTTGTAGATTCTATAAAAATAACCATATCATCTTTTTAGCATTGATGCGAAACCTATAAATATATAAGTTGAACGAATTTTATGTACTTAAAGTAGAAAAGAGCGAACATATTGGTTTATACAATTTTCGAACCTAAAAACGGTAATCTTCTTCTTCATTGGCGCAACATACGCATGGAACTGTCCTTGGCCCCCTCAGTCCTGTCTGCAGCATGTCCTGTGCTTATTCCTGCTTTTCTCTGGTCTGAAAGGACGTTGTCTTTCCATCCGTGATCTTGGCCTTCCCTTAGGTCTTATCCCGCCCGGAGTGCTCCTATATAGTTTTAGAGGTCCGATCCACTTCTTTCTCTGGTGAAGTTTAAAATGCTTAAATCTCAATAATCAGTGTACAATTCTACATTCCTGCTCAGACGCATTTTCCTTGACAGGTCCGAAAATGTGATTGAGGATTTTTCTTTAGAAACAGTCAATCTTAAGTGTAACAGACTTATTGAACGTCCACATTTCACACGCATACGTTGATATAGGCCTTGTGAGGCATTTGTGTAATCTTAATTTTGTAGCGCGGCTTAGAAATCTTCTGAAAAGCTTGGATAAGGAGAAATATGCTTTATTGGCTGCTGCCAGTCTAAATCGTATTTCTTAATGATGGAGTTTTTGTTGACCATTGAGAAATTAGATAAGGAAGATGGTTGGGGGTGCGGTCATAAATTAGAAACACACATTTAAAACTTTATAACTGTTATTTTATTGTCATTTTACATTTAATTTTATTTATGTTCCCATATTATATTACTGTCATATTATTATGTACCTAACGCATTATTAAGTCTATATATTACATTGGTTGTTATCTTGTTTATTTTAGCCCTGATGAAGGCCCACATTGTAGGCCGAAACGTCGGCACATAATTAAAATATAACTTGTTTTAAATGTGTGTTTCTAATTTATGACCGCACCCCCAACCATCTTCCTCATCTATATCGTATTTCAGTCTCTTCTTCCATTTTCTCACTAATAGCTGTTCCTAGGTATTGGAAGCTGAGGAGGACCTCAAAAGCATAGTTTCTTGCTAAAAAAACATGTAAATATATAAGTTGAACGAAATCGATATCCAACTAAAGGATAAAACTGCAAAATTGTTTATTTAATGTAATTTTTTGTCCTTGAACTTAAGAAGAGTAATATACATGTATAACATACTGTTGGAATGCTAAAGATTTTAGAACAAATATTATCATATCCATAACATTGTAAAAGTTAACGAAGAGTGATGATAAGAAAATAAAACAAACTGATTTTCGTATATATTATTATAATATATTATTTAATAAAACACATGTTTCTATTTAGATCCAATGTAAATAATTCTTTAACAGTTTATTATCGTTTCTAAATTTGTTTAAAAATTCTTAAATTGATATAAATGACGGAGGTATATGAAAGTCGTGTGTTGCACTCACCAGACTTTTACGTTCCTTCTGAAGGAAGGCGTAACATATGTTCACTACATTTAAAAAGCTTGGACCGTCTGTAAAGTTCAACATTAAATTTTAGTTATTCAATGTTTCGCGGATTAAAGTAGACTCCCTGGTTTCATTTTCCTAATTAGGCAATTTTAAGAATATAGAGTTTCAGTTGAGGTTTTTTGCACGCAATGTACTTGATACTCCCTTTCACTTGTTTTATTCAATATAGCTTCAGAATATGTCATAGAAATGGTTACGTGTACTGAGAAAGGTTTAAATATGGGTGATAAGATTCCGGTTTTGGGGTATGCCGATGATTTGGTACTGCTAGGTGAAGACACGAAAACTATACAACTAAACACAAGTGTGTTAATAAAAACCGGTAAAGAAATAGGAATATAATTAAATACCGATAAGACGAAATATATGATTAGTAGCAGAAACGGTGGCGATCTTTGTGATATTGATATATCAGTGCATACTTTTGAACACGTTGAGAAATTCAAGTATTTAGGTGCAATGATAACAAGAAAGAATGAAATCCAGGAAGTAATAAAGTCACGCTTAAAGGTGGGAAATGCGTGTTATTATTCAGTTTCCTAATTACTTAGCTCGCGGCTTCTGTCTATAAACTTAAAGGTTAGAATTTATAAAACTATTATTATTCTAACGGTTCTTAATGGATGTGAAACGTGGCCGCTTACTTTGAAGGATGAACAGCGGCTTAAGGTATTCGAAAATAAGGTGTGCGTAAAATATTTGGTCCGAAGAGAGATGAGGCCACTGGGGAGTTTAGAAGGTTGCACAACGCGGAATTGCGGAACTTGCATCCTGTGAATATAATTGAGCTGATTGCATCGCGGAGACTCAAATGGGCGAGTAATGGTTGTTTGGCTCGATGACGGGAGGATTCCGAGAAAGTTGGTATTTGCTGATCCGACTGGTAGGCGTCCGAAAGGTAGGCCAAAGCGGAGATGGGAGGATTGCGTTAAGGCTGATCTCGGGAGCTAGGGCTTGAATGGTGAGCATTGGACGAGTCTGTGTAGGCGGAATTTGGTGGTATCGGCATCGAACCTTCGGGTTTTTAGAAGGTTGCACAACGCGGAATTGCGGAACTTGTACCCTGTGAATATAATTGATTTTATAGCATCGCGGAGACTAAAATGGGCGAGTAAAGTTGTTGGGCTCGGTAAGGAACGGATTCCTTAAAGTTGGTATTCTGATTGGTGGTTAGGAACCACTGGCCTAGACGATATATTACCTACTTTAGAAGATATATAGGGGCGGAGTGGCCGAGATGGTTTGCGCGCGTTTCTTTAAACACTCGTTGCCTAGCTACCAGATGACCAATACTTTGAACCAAAAATTACGAGTTCAACTCTCGGAACCGGAGGGGACTTTTATCTCTGCATTAACCCCCACCCCCTTCTCCCCCGCCCTCACCTCCTGGTCCGAGAAACCCCCGTATAGCCTTCAAAGGCAAGGTAGGGGTGAAAAAAAAATATTACCTACGTAGTACTGAATGCAAGACTTCATGGTTTAAGAGTTTAATTCTTATGATTTTTTATTTTATTTTTTTTTAATTTAGTTAAATTTTTGAAGAGCATATGAGGTAAAACTTACTTTTATAATATTTTTTGGGACCGTATCCCTTTCTCTGCACTTGGTTTCTACGATAATTTATAACTAAATCAGTATCTTACCATCAATTTGTCAACGTCGAAATCTTCTTTAGAAAACGCTGGGAAGGAAAAGCATGAGAAGGATTCCTTTGAAGAAAAATGTCCCATCACCATGATTCACGCACACCCTCTTTCCATGATTGATCGGATGACTGAATTTCTGCGTATAGGCCTAATTCATCTGCGGCTTTTTCTCGTAAAACCGCATATTCTTTATGCGATTTCTCCCACAGATTGCCTGCACGATCTTTCTGGTGATTTACTATGCATTTAATCCTTACAAATAGTTTAAATCTGGCTTTTGATTTAAATGCAATAAGTGAACTAAACAATGATCTTCTTGTTATACATTACAAGTTGTTTTGAAGATTGAAATATCCCTTCTCCTGAAGTAATTTTTTGTTGTCCTGCAGCAAACCATTCAATTCTATTTCTGTCCTTACTAAGAATATCCCAATGTCCTCAAAAAAAGCTGTTATCACCTGAGACTAAAACGAATGAATGCCCTAGAATGTTTTGCTATACTTTAAACATTCAAAACCTATGAATATTTAATGTAATTTCAAAACAACCAAGGCCTTCTCGAACCTTTGATTTTCAGAAAACTTTTTGAATAATGATAAGTTTTTAAGTGAAGAATAGATGGTTTGGTTGAACGTTATTTAGCTAACCCGCGATGATAATAGAAGGAGATTCATTTTTTTTTTTTTTTAAACATCTACTCAGACATTATTTCCACTACGCTATTAACAATTAATTGTTCAATTATCCTCCCAAAACTGTGTTTCAACAGATTAAGGATGCTAGATACAGAAAAGCCTGATGTAGATTACAACTGGGTTTCACTGATCAATATGATAGCCCACCAATATGGATGTAGAGACAAATTCAATTCGCCTCAGGAAAGCAATATTTTTAATCACAAAGCCGATATTACCGAAAAAAATGATAAACAATAACTATTCAACTGATATTAATTGAGCAATGAACTCAAATAGTAACCCCATATAACGATTACTCAGCAGTTACAACCTACATAAGCCCGAAGCATACCAACATATAGGCTAAATTTAAAAAAAATAAGGTGTATCAGCCGACTACGAGTAGGAAACCCAGAGAGCATCAAACTAAACAATGAAAAAAAATAATTATTATTAAGGCAAACGAACTTTGTATATTCTGCAATGGTTATTTGAACGATAGTTTGTACCATATCCTCCTACATTGCCCAACATTTAAAGACAATAGACAATATATCTTAAAACCATCTGAAACTGTATCCTGTGACCTACTAAACATTGAAAATATCTTGAACATTAATAGTTAAGCCAAATTGATCAGTCTTTATATTTATATCTTAAAAATATGTAATACGTATGATTCTATTAGTACCATATAAATAATAATATGTAAATAGTTTTCGCAACCATTTAATATCTATAAATGTATAGATATAAAAAAAAAATATATATGTACTTTTAATACGATCCGTTTGTTTCGAATGCCTCATTATTTCAAGTTTATTATTGTGTAGTAATCAATATTATGTTAGCAGTTTAGTATTATCCAGTTCGTTTTATTTTTGTTTATTATTTTGTTCAGAAGTACTCAGGTTGTTTGTTTTATAATTGAATTTGGGTTGTAAATTTGTACAAGACTTTGTCTTTCACAAATAAAATATATATATATATATATATATATATATATATATATATTGTTCAAACTATCCTACAATAAGCGGGTGGTTCTTTTGTTTGTTCATTTAACGTCACTTAATTCTCCTGTGGCTAATTGAACGCTACAGTGGGAGTCCTACGTCAGCTCCGAAAGAGGCTAACCTAAGATTTTTCACTCCGTTAAAAAAAAAAACCTAGAGCCATTGGCGGGTTTGAAC
Source organism: Piezodorus guildinii (assembly GCA_023052935.1). Taxonomy (NCBI): domain Eukaryota; kingdom Metazoa; phylum Arthropoda; class Insecta; order Hemiptera; family Pentatomidae; genus Piezodorus; species Piezodorus guildinii. Next base: position 31,025,874 of record CM041294.1, on the reverse strand, counting down.
CCGCGACCTTGGGCATAGAAGGCTTTTTTGCTAGCCACTACACCAAAGGTGACAGAATAGAATTATTATCAACAAACGTAATTCAGTTTTTTTTTACAAAAAAAAAAAAATTTACAAAAGATTTCCAGTAACGTCCCATAGGTACCTAGCTCACAATTACACACTCAGTTGTTTAGATATTCTTAAAGCATACGAACACACAAACAACACAATTTTTTTTTTATTCCACCTATGTGCGTAAAACTAATACGTACATTTCCCTCGACAAATTTTCCAACGCTAAACTTTCTCTAAATACATTTATATTTCATATACAGTTCAGTAAAAGTCAAAATTAATTGATTATATTTTTGTCGAAATCTTGCCATTCATGCTTTTCCTTTTCCAATTACTATTAATATAATTAAAATATTAGATATTCCTTCCATGACAAACTATTTTCCCACTACAATCCATTATTTTCAATCCTTGCTTCCTCTTCGATCCCTAACAATCCTTTGAGGCGTCTGAAAAGAAGATGGTCACGAGACCTTCTAGTTTAAAATATTTTTAGAGTGCTGCCACTGGGTAGTGTCTCTACATGCAATTCATGACATTTTTCTATATTATCATCACATTTACTTGATGTATTTTTTGTAATACAGTTGTAGATATCAATAAATATGTTATAAAAAATATATTATATTAATTAATTTTTTTGTTTAATATTTTAAATATATTTAATTTTATGATTTAGGTTTATAAAAGTTATCAAGCTATGATAGGCAGTTAAGTAAAATATAAATAAACATTTTTTTTTGCTAATCGCAAGGAATAATTACTTTATTATTGCTTAGTTGGAATAAAGCTTATTCCTTTGCGGAAATATTGTGAAGGGTATATTTCCTTTGACTCTAATGGCAGGAAACACAATATGATATGAATGCATTGTCCTGCTCTTCAGTAAAACTCAAGTCCCGACTGACAAAGCTCCCTATCGCTACATCGATCTGCTTTCAGTATTTTTTTTTCTCTTGATTCTCAATGCGGAATAGATTTAGAAAACCTCTCAATATCCTTTTTGTATGGGCTGTTATGGTTTGAAGCTATCTCCTTCTGTTTGCCTTCAGAAGTAAGAAAACGGTCTAGGAACATGAGATAGGTTTACTGTCTGAAGGAAAACTTTATCGAAGGTAAATTGATTCTCACAACGTTTTCAAATTGGCAATACCAGTTGTAAATATAAAGCGCTGCAAATTATTGCACAATGATTTATTATTTCCAAATAAATTTTTTAGACTGGAACTGTTAATAGCTGCTAATCTTTTCGATTGTTTTCTATCTTCAATGACAACTGAGTTTTTTTAATTACATGTATTATAATTTGGGACTTAATTATGTAGGTCAACTTTTTTTTTTCGTTTTCTTTATCGCTCTTTACTGATTCTAAAATTCTGTACATTCTATATCTTCAAAAAAAATAAAATAACTCAGTTGGAGTTATGGGCGTATTTATGAGTAAAATATCAATTCTTTTTTCATAATTATTCGTGGTTTTTCAGTCAAAAAACACTAATTAATTTTTTCTCCATCTTTGAAAATAACGGAGTTACAAGCGTGTATGATTGTTTGTGTGATGGATTGTTTGTGCGATGTTTATTTATTTGCCAACTTTTTATTTATCTCAATTGTAGGTTGTTGTTTTGATTTGTTTTTTATTTATTATTATTATTATTATATATATATATATATATATATATATATATATATATATATATATATATATATATATATATATATATATATATGAATTTATTTATTTTCTATTTTATGTAATTTAACTATTATTATTATTTTCTGTATATATTGTATGAATGTGGTCTCATATCACTATTACTATTGTTCAATTTGTAACAAATTGTAATATATCTCAATAAATAAATAAAATAAAAAAAAAACTAGCATGTATAGACAAGATCTCCATATTTTTTTTTTTGTTTCGTTTATCGCGGTTTACTGATTCTAAAACACTTTACATGTTTTTCTCTTTTTTCAAATATAAATGAGTTATGGGCCTATTTATCTAAATTTTTTTTCTTTCCTCTTTTCTCTTTTTTTTTCAATAATAATTCGTGGTTTTTTGCTTTAAAAAAAATTAATAATCGGCCGCCATTTAAAAAATTACCAGCTGATATCAACTTCTAGATGTTCAGATCTACCATCATTTTGCGGACGGATGACAAACGGATTTTTTTTTATTCGTTATTTGGGTTCCGCGCATGCCCTCAAATTTTAGAGGAAGATAATTTTTTGTCAATTACAAAGGTTCATTGTTTAAAATAATGAACCATAAACAGTTCTGATTAGCGTAAACATATATGTGTGTATAAAACGTGAAAGCAGAAAGTAGTTATGAAGTATATATTATTTAATGACAACTTTAAATTAACCATTAATCATAACATTACAACACTTTAAAATTAACATTATTTCAAGGTACAAAACAGTTACGTTTTATTTTATTTATTTTTTAAACATTAACTTCTACACTAGACTAAAATAAGAGCTGCTTTTGTTCACTTAACATATGTTAGACAGACGCTCCAACCTTCTACTTAACTACATAAGGCTTATCATCATGACCATCATAAAGCCTTACCGGACTAACGGAGTTGAGTTTTACTAATCCATCGAATTCATTCCTCATCCAATCCAAAGTCCTTCGTAAAATTCTAAACGCTTTATACTTTTCCACGAATAAACTTATTCATAAAGACCTTAATATTCGATGTGTTGCTCATTTGGCCTGAACCAGGTATCGATTCATCCATGAAAAACTCCATTTAGTTATCCAATGGTCCTTCCTCCTGTCCTTGCTTCCTCTTCCTATCCTGATAATCCTTCGAGACGACTGAAACAAATATGGGCTCGAGACCTTCTGGTTTTGATTGTTGACTGGAGTGCTAAAAATGGGTAGTTTCTGTACATGTTTTTCCATTTAATTTTATCTTAAAGCTTATTTACTTGTCGTATTGCCCAATATAGTTGTAAATTTTCATAAATATTTTTTTTTTTTAATATTGACTTAGGTGTCTTAAAAAATATTAAGATCTTCTATTTTAAAGAGCCCAAACGTCTTATAGTTGTTGACTGTAAAAATGTATGTAACTTATAATGATAAAGTAGAATTTGATGTAATTGGGAAGTCTTCCCGAACCGAAGCTAACATATCAAAGCTAACATGATGAAATGGTTATTTTTTAAATTTACAAAATTCAGACAAGGTACTTGTTGTTGGTTTAGGTTTTGGGGTGTAAAACCAGGTGGTCATCAACGCCTAAAACAAGGTAGTTTGAAGGTAGAAAATTTAAAATATCGGATAATATGCTCTGTCCTACTATTTCAATCAGAATGAAACCTACATGATATTAAAGAGCACCATGTTTTAAATAAATAATATATATATATATATATATATATATATATATATATATATATATATATATATATATATCAGTTTAAACCAAAATAGCTTTGAGAAAAATGCATGGTATGAACTGGCCTTCTGGTTTGGCGGATGCATGGATAAGTTGCTTAAACATGAAGGGCGTATGTGTTTAAAATATGAAATTTCAGTTGTTTTTTTTTTCAAGATATCGTTTTCGTGCTTGACTTACCACACACACAGATCTTTTCGGGCTAATTGGTTGTTTTTAGGGGTGGGCATAATCGATTGATTGTCATAATCGGATGATCGGACTTCGATGATTTAAATAATCGAATGATTTCATAATCGAATGACCGAATGATTAATATGGATTCTGAGAGACCATATGCAACAATTCTCGTCTCTATGACGGCTGAGCTGGCTCAGCCTTGATCGAAATATGTATATAATTTATATGACGAGCAAAAAAAAAAAAATAAAATAAAAAATGTCGCTCCTTGTAATCCCTCGATTATCGTTAAACAATTCAGATCGAATGATCATTCGTTTCTCCAAACCGATCAATCCGATAATCGATTAATTCGAATGATTGAAATTATCACATGATCCGTTAATCGTCATTCGATTATGCCTGCCCACCCCTAGTTGTTTTGGCTCAGGCGCCTCTCAATTGTGAGAACTAGAATTCGAAAAGTTTTACGATCGCAATTACTTTTTTTTTTTTTTTTTTTTATTATCCAAATGACCTTCAAGATTTGAATCCAAATCCTATATGGCCAGTACTTTTCCTTACTATTATAATTCATATATAGGTAAGTAAAAGGAAAAATTGAGTTCAGCCGAATCATATCTCCTATTTTTACATAATTAGCATACGATAACTGCTTGAAGGAAATGACGCTGATAGTTAATTAGCAACCGATCAATCAACACAGAATCTCTTCGCCTTAACAAGACTCATTCCCCTGAGAGGAAAGTGTTCCATCATCATTTCATTCATCGGAATGGTCTCCTTTCAATTTCCAGGCAATAAGAGGCCGCGTACAATCCCAAGATGGATGCTGGCTGACTAGACAAACACCGCAGGCTTAGGTGTTGGTGTTGGTGTTGATCCGGGGGAGTGATGGATGTAGCCAGAGCGACAGATACCACGTCCGTTTGTGATTGACATAATGAACTCGGCTTGAAAGACGCAGTCATTTCTCTTCTACCACTCCAATATATCACATTTGTGTACAGAACACATCTTAGTGTTTTCTTTTATTTATTTAGGAGCTTCAATAAATTTTAATTTCAATATGGACTTTCACTTTTATCAGATGTTGAGATCAATTTAAGAGCTTTTTAATAAAGTTAGAGGTGAAAAGTGAAAAAGTTAATGTATTTTATAAGATAATTTATTCAGTACAGTAAAATTATGTTGTAGCCCGAACATCCAAAAAGCAAAGCTGAAATCTGTCAATTTTTTCAGTATCTTTCCCTTAATAATAATAATATCAAAATGAACTTACCAGAATAGCCACTTTAAACCATGCATTTTGCACCTTTTATGATTTTCTCAAACGACGATTTTCATTAAACTCGCTATATCAATGTAAAAATTAATGAGCTTTAATATCATGCAGGTTTTATTCTGATAAAAATAGTCAGACAGTGCTTAAATGCCGATAGTTTAAATTTTCTTCTCCTAAAGTACCTTTAATTTTGTATATTCTATGAAAATAATCACATTATCTAGTTAGCATTAATAAATAACAGCTAAATATGCAAGTTGAGCAAATTTGAAAAGCAACTAAAAGAGAAAACCGAAAAAATATTTTGTTAAAGCAATTTTTCGTTTTTGAACATAAGAACAGTAATATACCGTTGGAAAGCTTAAGATTTTAGAAAAAAATATTATCGAGTACACAAGAGCTTGTAAAAGTTAATAAAAAGTGATGAAAAGCCGATAAAACTAAGTGATTGTTTTAGATAATAATATAATAGATTTTTAAATAAAACACATGTTTCTTTAAATTAATTAATTTCATAATTATAAGTATTCTATTATAATAAACTGTATGAAAATATTGACCTATTTGGAATAATTTTTATTTTGTTTTCTTCGTTATTTTTAGGTGTTTATTGCACTGAGTGATTAATAGAACTTATAATACAGATAATTGTTGCACATCTGTAGTATATTATATGGTCAGAAGAGAGTACATTTTGAATTTGTTACAAACCTTTAGAGAGAAACCTAACTGATTTCTTTGTATTTTTTTTTTTAAATTTAGTTTTCCGATTATAAGATTTCATTCTTCCTCTAAATCCCCCTGAATGTTCGATCTTTTCTTAAAAATACATCCTATAATTATGTGATAAATAGCGAGAGTTGAATATTCGAAACGTATAACTCAGTAAACCGGACACTGTTTGATTCCTATTAAAAAAGTAAATAAACTCACGACAAGACAGCCGATATTCTAATATCTTCTCTCATAATTGACAAATTTTATCAAATGTAAATACAGTTTGTTAACTTTTGAATTTTCATGTTAATATATTCAGTTATCCCTAAAAGCAAATAGGTGTTGAATTAAAGTGCGAAAGCCAACAAAGAAAATGAATAAACATGAAGTGACGCTTTTATGGTTGGAAAACTTTACAAAGCTTATTGATTACTAGATAATGAATTTTCAAAAGTTATTAGTTGTACGGCCGTTTTGTATCAGTTCTTATTAACTTTATTATAATGAAGATGATTTTAAATTGTTTTTAATTCTAATTTTAATGAAGCACTTTATATGCTTAGGATAAAATATCTTATGTAACTTCTGTTTGTGTTTTTCAGTTGGAATAAAGGAGGGGTAGGGCAAATAAGGAGGATTCTCCACAGGTCAGTTTCTTTATGTACTATTGTTTTTATTTATTACATTCTTATGTTTTTTTATTGTTTTATTATATGGAAATTTCGCACTATTATAGGATATTATTAGATTATTGCAGTAAGGATTCGGCACAACTTTAATTATATTGGGTAATATAACACATGAAATGTACGTTTTCAAGGTAAAGGATTTTTTTTTAAAATACGATATGAAAACAAGATAATTTTATTCGAAGTATTTACCTTCTTTTTCTACACATTTTTCCCATTGTGACACCAACTTTTTTTTTTCCCGAACTGAAAAACTCTGAGCTTTGAAGTGAAACAAAATCGGAAAACGCACTTTTCACTTGATCATCATTTTCAAAAATTTTTCCTTTGACGAAGTTGTCTAAATTCCTGAACAGGTGGTAATCTGTTGGAGACAAGTCGGGAGAATATGGTGGGTGCGGAAGAACTTCGTAGCCCAGTTCTTTCAATTTTTGCACGGTATGTTTTGAAACATGGGGTCTTGCTGCCGCTCAATGAGATCATGAAGTACCCATGTATCGAGCTTTTTTACTATCCTAATACACTTTAAATGTCTGGAAACGGTAGATTCATTTAGTTTTGCTGAGAGTCCTTTAACTGTTTGATAGAGGTTTCCTTCTACTGTATGTTTGAGGTTTTTGTTGTCTATTAAGGACGGAGGTCTTCAAGGCAAGTTTTCCAAGTCGGTATTCCCAGCTGAAAACTTAGCAAACCAGTGGCGAATGGTACGTTCATTAACACTCTCCCAAACGCCTTGCAAATATTTCTAGCGGCCACAGCTGCTGAATGGCCGAGTTTAAACTCGTACAAGAATATTACTCGAAAATCGTGTGTTTCCATGTTCATATTTGGAGGTATACTAAAAGGTGGGTAATTGATTGGGAAGCTAATGTTTATAATACAAAGGTAGAGGATTAGTAACTGTTTACTTTAAATATGTAAACATTCGGAAGAAAACAACTGAGATCTGCAAAATCCTTTATGTGTTTCAGAAACTATAAAAACGGAAATTTCTCGTGAAACAAACCAATATTTATTTATAAAAAAATAAATTAAAAAAAAAAAAACTGTGACACTACAACCTATGAACAGCCTTGGGCTCAGTACATATACAGATTCGTACTGTTTCTAGGCCAAAGGCTGTGCAATGAGGTGATTTGGCCGAGATCACGCTTAGCCGTCAGGTTTTTTCCCAAATGTTTTTGGCTACCCACTTAGTAGGGGAGGCTGGGTCTGCCCCAGGAGGGTCTCCATTCCCGGGACTCGAACCCAGGACTCGGAGCACAGTAGACTAGTGCTCTATTCGCTAGACTAGTGCGCTATAAATTATATATATTTATACTCACAAAAATATAATACATCTACTTTATACGTAATCTATTAATAGATAAATTATAATAATTAACTATTTAAAAATTCTAATTGAACTTTGAAATATTAGAGAAACGGATTTTTTTAATACGTTATTTAGGTTCAACGCATCTTGAAACGTAAGCCCTAAAATTTTGATGGGGATTATTTATTATTTTTTTTTTTGCCGATTACAATGGTTGATTATTAAAAATAATAAATTAAAAAGTTCTGACTTATCAAAATCATAAGTAGCATACTTAAAAAGGTTGTAGAAATACCAAAACAAACATAGATTTATAAAATATATATATATATATATATATATATATATATATATATATATATATATATATATATATATATATATATAAATCGTCAATCCTTTTATATCTTTTGATAAACTTTTACGATTTTTTTTTCTAGTATATAATGCACATCGTCTCTCAGATTTTTGCTTTTTTTCAGTAGGAATTCGCTAGAATTCAGTCTGGAGAACATCACTAGACCTCAGGAATATTACGGTAGTGAATATTGGAGAAGTTTCGGTAAGCAAAGTTATAATTTACTTTGTACAATCACGAAAAAGTGAAAGAAGGGTCACTGATCAGCTGATTGCCGCTAGCTCGGCAAGCTCGGGCTTGCTTTTCTTTTAATTATCTTTCTTTTATCTTTAATTCTTATCTCATTATTTATTTATTATTATTATTTTATTAATCAATGAGATATTTTCATCAAGTCATGTCCTCAAAGTCTGCAAGTAAAAGATCTAGATCTGCAGGTTCTAACTCGTCTCCCACAAAACAGAGACCCCGCCGTGAACAAAATAAAAAAATGATTCCACCAGCGACCGCGTCAGCTACCTCATTAGGTTCTGAACCACAGCCCAGCACATCATCACAAGGAATAACTGATGAATCTCCGTTTTTTACACCGAATCCATTTCAGATCCTCCAAAATGAAAAAGAAACCATGGAATCTTCTCCTATACCCAGAGAACCACTACCTCCACCAATATTTGTTAAAAATATTAAAAATTTTAAACTGATGTGTGCGCATTTAAACAAAGTAACAGATCCTAATAGTTATTATTGTATAAGTAGAACCAATGATACTAAAATATCTCCGACTACTGCTGAAACCTACAGAAAGATTGTAAAATATCTGACTGAGACCAAAGCTGACTTTCATACTTATCAGCTGCGCCAAGAGAGAGCATTAAGGGTCGTAATCAGAAACCTACATTCCTCAACACCCGTTGAAGCAATCAAAGAAGAACTGACAGAATTAGGATTCCAAGTGAGGCAAGTCACCAACGTTCTAAAAGATAAAAGTCCACTTCCTCTATTCTTCGTGGACTTGGAACCATCAGCAGGAGTCGAAAAAATCTATGACCTCAGCAGACTGTACTATACCCGTGTAAAAGTTGAAAAACCTTACACAAAGAAAGAAATAGTCCAGTGTCATAACTGTCAGGCATATGGTCATACCAAAAGTTATTGCCATCACATACCACGCTGTGTGAAATGCGGTGAACAGCATAAAACAGAAGAATGTACAAGATCAAGATCAGCACCCGCTGTATGTGCTCTGTGCCTCAAGGACCACCCGGCTAACTACAAGGGATGTGAAATCTACAAGAAACTCAGAACCAGATACCAAAAACCTCAGGATCCGAATGAAACAGCTGTACCAACCAGAAGCAGAAGAGAACCATCAAAACTTGTAAATTCTAACGTGTCATTTGCCCACTTGCTTGGAGGTGGTAACCAGAATCATGAAGTCGAGGCACTGCCGGAACAACATTTTCCTCAACATTCTCAATCTATTGTACAAGAATCTATCCCTCAAAGTTTACCTAATCTTCAAAAAACTCCTCAACATCAAATTTCTCATATCCCTCCACCATCAAACGTCACAGATCTTACCAGTCTAATGACATCGTTCATCTCCGAAATCAAATCTCTTGTTATGCCGCTTATATCACTCCTTACAAATCTAGTATCGAATCTAATCCCTGCCTTGAAAAATCCTTAAATGACTTCACCTAACTCCTTATACATTCTCCTTTGGAATGCGAATGGTGTTAGAAATCATACTGACGAACTGACAGCGTTGTTGCAAGACAAAACAATCGATGTTGCACTTATAACTGAAACAAGACTAACGACTAAACAGTACTTCAAAATACCGCAATACATGACATACCGTACTGACCACCCAGACGGTAAAGCCCATGCCGGTTCTGCTATCATTGTCCACCAATCCCTCTCTCATCATTTACTCCCACTTCCCACCTATGATTTCCTACAAGCCACATCCATAGTAATCAAGACTTTTTCCTTTCCGGTAACCCTCACATCTGCATATTGCCCTCCTAAACATTCCATTTCCAATTCTGAATTTGTATCCTTCCTGGATTCCTTAGGAAATCGTTTCATTCTGGGTGCAGACTTAAACGCCAAGCATCAGCAGTGGGGTTCCAGAACCACGAATTCTCGGGGACGAAATTTGCTGTCTGCACTCAACTCCCGAAATTTTAATATCCTGCCTCCTGACTCCCCTACCTACTGGCCAACCGATCCTAACCGCAATCCTGACATCCTCGACTTCTTTATCCACAGCGGATTAGGCTCTCTCAACTTGTCTTTAACTCGCCTTGATGAACTATCCTCAGACCATAGTCCACTGATCCTAAAAGTATCTCTCACTCCAATTCCAAAACCCATTCCACCATCATTCATCCGAGGCCCTGTCAACTGGAACCTTTTCCGCCAAATCCTGACCGATAATATTGACCTCAGAGTAACCCTCAAAACCCAAGATGACCTAGATAATTCCGTCTATTCCTTTACCACCGCCATCCAACAAGCTGTCTGGACTGCTTCCTCTCCTAAACACTCCAATATAAATCCAGACCAAAATCATTTTCCACAACCTATTATAGACCTTATCCACACCAAACGCCGAGCAAGATCATTATGGCAGCGCACCCGACACCCAACAGATCGCCGCTCCTATAACTTCTATTGTAGACAATTGAAGAGGGAGTTGGCGAACTTCCGTTCCCAGTCCTTTAATTCCTACCTCTCCTCTCTATCAGCTCGTGATAATTCCCTGTGGAATGTCACGAAAAAGATCCTAAAATACCATCATGTTTCCCATCCTCTCCGACGTGGTGATGACTCCTGGGCTGCGTCTGATGAAGATAAAGCCGAGGAATTCGCCACACACCTCTCCAAAGTATTCACTCCTCACCCGGAATCCCACATCAATCACACCGCAAAAGTGCAAGACTTTCTTATGTCACCGATTCCACTTTCCCTACCTCCTAAAGCTATTAATCCCTCTGAGGTCAAATATCTTCTCCAAAATCTGACTCTCCGTAAATCTCCTGGACACGATCTCCTTACTCCCCAGATCCTCCGACAACTTCCGCAGAAAGCTATTATATTCCTTACTTATATTTATAACTGCATCCTCCGCACCACCTATTTTCCTCTGTTATGGAAACATTCCACCATCATCCTTTTTTTAAAACCAGGTAAACCTTCCAACAACACTTCATCCTACAGGCCTATTAGTCTACTCCCCATCCTCTCAAAAATCTTCGAAAGGCTTCTTCTTAAACGTATACTACCCATATTAGAATCTCAAAATCTTCCTTCCCATCAGTTTGGATTCCGTCCTCAGCATTCCACAGTTCAACAGGGGCTCCGAGTTGTAGACCATATTTCCTCAGCTCTTGAATGCAAAGAGTATTGTTCTGGTGCGTTTCTGGACATTGCGCAAGCTTTTGACCGGGTATGGCACACTGGATTACTCTTCAAGCTGAAAACCCATTTACCCCAGTCCCTATACCTCATTCTCCGATCCTATCTCTCGAACCGTTCCTTCCGAGTTCGCTGTGGTGAAGAATTTTCTAACCTTTATCCCGTTGAGGCCGGTGTTCCTCAAGGCAGCGTCTTGGGACCCATCCTCTACATCCTTTACACTGCTGATATTCCTACACATCCTGATACCTTTCTGGCAACTTTTGCAGACGACACCGCCATCCTATCATCCAGTTCCAATCCTGAAACAGCATCCTTAAACCTTCAGAGACACCTTTTCCTTATCGAACACTGGTGTAATAACTGGCGTGTAAAGGTGAACGAAGCCAAATGTAAACACATAACCTTTACTCTTAGACGAAAATCCTGTCCGCCAGTTTATTTCAACTCATTACCGATTCCTCTCTCAGATACAGTCCGGTATCTTGGCTTACTGTTAGACAAAAGATTGACTTGGAACCCACATACAAGACTTAAAAGACAAGAACTCAACCGACGATTCGGACAGTTATACCGACTACTCAACAGAAAATCTGAACTTACAGTTGAAAACAAATTATTAATCTACAAGACAATACTGAAGCCCATCTGGACCTACGGACTTGAACTGTGGGGGACAGCTAAACGTTCTAACATCAAACGCATTCAATCCTTTCAATCCAAAGTCCTCCGTACAATAGTAAATGCTCCTTATTATGTCTCCAATTATACCTTGCACCACGACCTTAATGTTCCATTTATTTCAGACCTAATTCCATCCAAATTTTCCAAATTCCACCAGAACCTCATTCATCATCCTAATCCTTTAGCTCAATCCCTATCCAGCTCCACTCATCCATACAACCCACCTAGAAGGTTGAAACGGCAGTGGCCTCGCGACCTTTTGTAAATATATTGGAGTTCTAGCACTGGCTAGATTCTCCACTCAATGTGATGTATGTATGAGTGTGTGTATGTGTATATAGGTATAAGTGAATTATTGACTTTTGTATTGATTCATTATTGTGTATATATTTTATTGTAATTTTATTTTGTGTAAATATTGTATGAATGTAGTATGTTTGATATCATTCAGCAATACTATTAATGTCCAAATTGGGACAGATTGTAAAATTTTCTCAATAAAAATTGTTATTACTAAAAAAAAAAAAAAAAAAGTATATAATGCTAACACGAGCATAGAATATAACTTGTTTTATTTCGATTGGATCGAGAAAACAAAAATTCTAAATTCTTTATTTTCTTAAATATGACAATGACTACCATAAAAGAATAAATTATACTAAAACGTTCTAGTTTTCTTGGTTACTATTTTGGAAAATAGTTGTGGTTATTATGCACACTTTATTGAAAACTATTAGTATTATTTAAAACATAATAGATTGATTTAATCTACGCACAAATATATTTTGAACCGTATCTTTACCTTGTAAGTAGGTTTAGCCCCTGGCCTGAAAAAAATTAATCATTCCAACTGAAATAGTATATATAGATAACTAAGCAGACCTCTGTAAAAAAATTTACTTGGCTTACATTTAGTAATTATCATATCTATGCCAGCTTATGTGGCTTAATTAATAATTTATCTTATGGCATCCGTAAAAGAATTTTGAAAAAGTATTAAAACCTTGTAAATTACTCATATTCTAAAGTTTTCCTTTAAAAATTCTACCAGCATTATCTCCTAAAATGGAAATTAAGTGCAAAAATACTAATTGCCAATGGAAGTTTAGCCTGTAAATTAACGTGCCAGATTTGGTTCACATTTTGACATTAAATAAAAGGTTTATAAAGATTTAGAAAGTACTTGTGGCACCATAGCATTTTCTTATATGAGTGTTTTCATAATGATTTTTCTTGCTGACAGTAATTAAGATCGGCAGGTTTTGTGTATTCAATCAGAATTAAACTTGCTTGAATGTATTTAAAATGTCGTGTGGTTTCTTTACATTTAAATATTGCCCGTTTTCGGCCACTTCAACAGATAGTCGACAACTACTCAAACATACAACTTAAATACAAAAGGTATGACTATCATAAGCCAATCTGGACTTATGGATTTGAACCATCGATTTCCTCCCATATCCATTCCTTACAATCCAAAATTCTTCGTAAATTAAAAAAAAAATTATTTTAAAGAAATTTACAAATGGTTTATTCAATAAAATATTTAATTTAGATGTGCTAATAAATCATATGAGATAATACAGGCATTTGAAGAAACTACTTGTGGTAGCACTTCAGTGTTTATTTAAAGTAGTAGGTCTTGAGGCCATCGTCTTTTCAGCCGCCTCGGGGGACAATCAAGAATATATGGTAATGAGAGTCAGCGGGAGAGTGGATTGAAGTGGACGGGTAAATTGGAATAATAGGAGGTATATCTAGTTCGGGCCAGATCTGCGGCTAGTGGGATATTTAGGTCTTTATGGATTATTTTATTAGTGACAAGTGAAGCTTTAGGATTTTTCGGAGGATTACGTTAGACCTTAATGCTTCATACTTTGTCAGGGATTAACTCATCCAGAATTATCTTATTTTCCTTTCATGAATAACGCCATCTCCTCTCCAATCCACTAGCTCCTATTCTTGCTTCCCCTTCAATTCTTTATAATCCTTCAAGGCGTCTAAAAAGAAGTTGGACCCGAGACCTTCTAGTTTGGAAATGTTCATGAGTGCTGGGTAGTTTCTCTACAAGTGTAGCATGATATTATTAATACCTTCCTCAAATTGCCTTGATGTATTAAATAAGAAAGTTGTAAATCTCAATAGATATATTTTTTGTTTGTTAATTTATTTAACGTCACTTTATGCTACTGTGGCCAATCGCAATATAGTTAAGTGGAAGCTCTTTTTTGCTTATCCAGATTTAATTAGGATAGGGATCTTTAAGGAGTACCTGCCATCGCACAGGCTCGGGACCGCCTTTGTACGTCCCCTCCAAAGGACGGCATAACTTAGGATTTTTTACTCCTATTAAAAAATCTTAGGGCCACCTGCGGGTTTGAACATGACCTTGGGCATAGAACGCTGTAATGCTTGATATCATGCTACAGGTGACCCCAAAATATATTTTTTAGAAGAACTAAAAAAAAATGTAATGATGATAGTACTTAAGTGAAATCCTTAGTCCCTGTAGTTAAACTAGTTACATGCAGCTACAAGTCTCTTTAAACTCTGTTCCTAATTAAGCTAATTTAGTGTTATTTTAATAGCCTTGTATTAAGGACTTAATTACTGTCGGATAGTGGCTCAATACAACTTACATCTCTGTTAAGTAACTTCTTGTACTTCTGCTTGTATTCTGTTCCCTGAGAAAGGGAATTTCGGGCTAGAATTGGAAAAGTTTTGCAGGTGAATGCTTACTGCCTGATTAGTCGGACGATTTAAGGCATTGATTACTTTCAGGCCCTTTTTAATTACTTTGTTGGTCTTTGTCTTTTTTGCGGGTTCGCGAATACATTGCAAATTCTCTACACTGGAATCGTAATTAGACTAGGTTTTATTCATTAAATTTGTTTAGATATATTCGATAGGCAATAATGGTATTTCATTACAAAGAAACTATCATGCAAATATTTTTTTAAATTTTTTATTTTTAATTTCCGTTGAAAATTCGGATTTAAAATTTTGACGATTACAATACTTCTCATTACTATTTATTTAATTTACATGTTAGTGAAAGGGGTATAGGAAACTAATAATTTACCTATCAATGACACTTGACATATATTGATAAAAACAATAATTACAAAACATGAAAAGTTGTTTGTTTTTTACTTTCTCTTACCTTTATATGAAATATGTAGTAAGGGAAAGTATTGCGATCGGGAAAATTTAGGAATTCCATTTTTCACCGGAAATACACGTATTAGTGTCTCCTGAGTCCAAATGATCAAGTCCCGCAAAAAGGTCTGTGTTTGTGTGTGGCAACTTTCGGGGGGAAACGAAAATTCCATATTTAAGACAACTATACGCCCGAGATGTTACAAAAACTTTTTCATCAAAATCAGCTAACCAGAAGAGCCACTTTATACCATGCATTTTGCACATTTTTACGATTTTCTCAAAAATGGCTCAAGCAATTTTGATTAAACTCGCTACATCGATATAAAGATATAAAATTTAATGGGCTTTCATATCACGTAGGTTTCATTCTGAATGAAATAGTCTGACAATGCTTAATTACCGATATTTTAAACTTTCTTTCTCTAAAGTATCTTTTATTTTGTAGATTCTATTAAAATAACCATATTATCTTGTTACCGCTGATGAAAAACAGGTAAATATATATGTTGAACGAATTCTAATTTCAACTAGAAGAGAAAACTGAAAAAATATTTTTCTAGTGCAATTTTATGTTTTTGAACATAAGAACAGTAATGTAAATGTGTAATATACCGTTTGAAAGCTAAAGAATTTAGAAATACTATTATCTTATACATAAGCTTGTAAAAGTTAATAAAGATTGATAAAAAGCCGATAAAACTAACTGATTATTTTAAATAACAATATAATAGAGTTTTTAATAAAACGCATGTTTCTGTATTAAATCAATTTAATTAATTCTTTAATGGTTTGATTCATTTTTATTTCTAACTGTATTTGAAAATTCTTTTAATTGATTTTTAAAACGGAGGTAAGTGAAAGTCGTGTGTTGCCCTCAACAGATTTTTTTTTATCTCTAAACTGTATTTCAAAATTCTTTAATCGATTTTTAAAACGGAGGTAAGTGAAAGTCGTGTGTTGCCGGCACCAGATTTTTTATGAAAAGTTCAAATAAAATTCAGTATTCTAGATACTGTTAAGTTTTTATTATATTTATTTAATTTTAGAGAAATTTTATCTACTAGAAGAAAGAGCTTTACCCAGGTATTACCGCCCATGGGAATCCAGCAATATAAAGATCCTGTTGAATTATTTATTCTGCTTGTGCACTAGGGCCAAGGAATATCGCTTTAATTCTCTTAAGACTGCTTTATTCTATAAATGATTTATTTTTTTATATTTAAAAAGAAAGAAAACAAAGAAATTGCTCATTAAGAAAGAGTTTTATGGATGGCGGTAAGCGTTCGTAAGCAAGGAATAATTCTGCTGTTGAAATAAACTATAGGATTGATAATAAGAAATTATTACATAATATCAATATCCTATAATGAAATTGCTTCCTTTGAAAAGTTTTTTTTCAACCAAAGTATGGCAGACTTTGGAACTCCCTTCGTAAATTTTCATACTCAACACCATTCATTTCTCTATCTTCTCATAGGCCAACCTTTCGCACCTATCGTCATCGCAGCTCTCAAAAATGTCTTTACCTAGATGTGCCACAAATATTGTTACTAAAGTTGAACTTGGGATCAATTGTAGCTGGGTGGCTAGCATAACAGCCTCCTATGCTAAAAATCATGGGTTCAAACCCGCAGGTGGTCCTAGGATTTTTTAATAGGAGTAAATAATCCTTAGTAATAATGCCGTCCTTCGGAAGGGACGTTAATAGGTGATCCCGAGGCTGTGCGATGTCAGATACTCGTTAAAGATCCTTATCCTAATAAAACCTGGGTAGGCAAAATTTAGGACTCCCACTGTCCCACAGCATCATCCAAAATAAAGTCTAGAAATCACTCATACCTATATACACATACACTCACTCATACATACATCACATTGACTGGAGAATCTAGCCAGTGCTAGAACTCCAATAAACTCGTATACATATTTTTATAAAATGTTGCGGGGCCACTGCCGTTTCAACCTTCTAGGTGGATTGTATGGATGAGTGGAGCTGGATAGGGATTGAGCTAGAGGTTTAGAATGATGAATGGGGTTCTGGTGGAATTTGGAAAATTTGGATGGAATTAGGTCGGAAATAAATGGAACATTAAGGTCGTGATGCAAGGTATAGTAGGGGACATAATAAGGAGCATTTACTATTGTTCGGAGGACTTTAAGTTTGCTTTGATAGCACCACTAAACTTAATTTTTGTGAAAACAGCTCAAAACTAGCATGGCGATATTTTGGAACCTGTTGTCAATCCTCCAAATGATACTCTGTTTATTGGAAGCTGAAAATGTTGCCGGAGGTTTGTCTCAACGGCTAGATGTACAATAAGGCAGGGTTTTGTCGAATCCTTTCCCTGGGTGGATACAAATATTTCTAAAACCTAAAAACAACTTTGAAACTTTGCAACTCCTAAAAAGTACTCATTAGCAATATATTCAAATTTATAACGTCATGAAATCACAATTATGCGGACGGCGGACAAACGTATTTTTTTATTGTATTCTTGGCTCGGGTTCTACGTAACTTGAAACCTAAGCCCTCAAATTATGAGAGGGGATATCTTTTTTATTTGTTTGGTCGATTTCAAAGGTTTATTTAAAGAAAAAAATACCCCCCAAAAAACCTTTTAGTTTATCGAAGGTCTTACGAAAAATCGTGGATGCACCATTTTATGCGACAAACGAATTACTCCATAATGACTTGAAGTTGCTCACTGCTACAGAGAATTATACATATTTTCACGACAGTCTTACAACATTAACCCATCGGCCTTAACATTTAAATCCACCACCAATTCGTACAGCCCACTCTACGATTTTTGGGGCGGTAGCCTACAGATTCCCTGAATTTATCAATCGGAATAGAACATATCTACGTATTGCAAATAGTTTTTTGTTTTGTTTTTTGCGAAGAGCAAACTTTAAAAAAATTTAAAGGAGTGTCCTTTACGTTCGTATATTACCAACGAATTTGTTAATTTTAGTTTTTATTGTTATTTTAGTCACTAATTTCTAAATATCTAATTAAAAACCTATCTTTCTATTTAATCCTTCCTCTATCAAGTTATCCGATGCCGTCTTCCATCATATATCTCTGATATCTTATTATTCAAATCTTCAATCCGTTCCCGCAACACTCTCCTGCGGCCTTCTGATCTGTATATTAAGCCCCATCGAACTTAATGCAGCTTCCGACAGATCTTTCATAATCCGATCATCTTTCATATGGAACTCTATTCCTTCTGATATTCATTATGCTAATACCCTTCCGACTTTGAAATCTCGTCTATTCCATTATTTCCTGTCCATTAAATTTCGAAACAATTCCATGTAAAAAGAAAAAGTTATTGAAGTGTTTCGTAACTTTTTATTGTTTTTTTATTTTTTAAATTAAGTAAGAATTGTATCTTACTTTTTAGTCAAGGTTATATATGGGAACATAATAATTATATTCTTTAATGATCATTTATATTTTTACAATTGTTTTTGAGCCATTAGTTTTTGGTTTATTATATTTTTTATTTATGTTGTTTTACTTATTGTCTTATTTTTTTACTCATTATTTCTCACTGTTTATTGCTTTAAATTATACTCTATGACAGTAAATCTCACATAATTGTATTTTGTATTATTCTAATGGGACTTGTCCCAGAATAAACAAAGAAATTATAATTATTATTAAAACAAGTAATAAATATAGAATAATTCTCTGCTATAAACCACTCCACTCCCTCTTTTTTTCTCTCTTTCTCTCTATATAAAAATAGAGAAGTTCGCTCAATCATTTTCCTTATTTCCCTGAGGAATAGACTTCTTTTCAGCCTCTTGATTAAATACGTTTTTTATTATTCATAGCCAAGGTATAATGTTCTGATTTGTCTTTTTCAAATAGTGTAGTAAACATATACACATAACTACCAAAAAAAAAAATAAAGCTAATTCTCTTTTATATTAATGAGAATGAAGATTTATTTGTTTTGTATAACCTATAAGGTCGGGAAATATTCTTAGACACAGAAGGATACTGGAAAATTTCTAATACTGTTTTACCATCCAAAACCTATAACTAAGCTCATTTTACTTTCACTTACTATATATAGTAAGGGAAAGTATTGCGATCGTGAAAATTTTCGAATTCCAGTTTTCAACGGAAATATACATTTTAGGGTCAGATAAAGAACTTAACCGCTCGATGAACTTAAAAAAAACTTTATTGGTAAAAACAAACTGTTACAAGCACTACACTACTATTTACAAAGAACTAAACTACTATCTAGATCTACTGGAATGGCTAGAGTGGCTAGACTGACTGGTTACATCTCTAGAAGGGATATTTATACAATACTAGAAGGAGGGGGAAAGTGCTGATTCAGGGATGTAGGGTTTTGTACCTTAACTGTCCCCTTTTTAGGGAAGTCCAAATAACAAAGTCCCGCAAAAAGGTCTGTGTGTGTGTGTGTGTGTGTGGTAACTCCCAGGCGGAAACGGTAAGTCCTATGAAACTGAAATTTCATATTTAAGACAGCTATACGCCCGAGCCGTTACAAAACATTTTTCATCAAAATGAGCTTACCAGAATGCATTTTGCACCTTTTTTCGAAAACAATTCCGACAATTTAGATTTAACTCGCTATAACAATGTAAACTCTAATGGGCTTTAATATCATGTAGGTTTCATTATGATTAAAATGGTCTGACAGGGCTTAAATGCCGATATTTTAAATTTTCTTTCTCTAAAGTACCTTTAATTTTGTTGATTCTATAATAATAACTATATTATCTTGTTACCACTGGTAAATATGTAAGTTGTGCGAATTTAAAAAACCAGTAAAGGAGAAAACTAAAAAAAAATTTAGTGCAATTTTTTGTTTTTGAACATAAGAGCAGTAATATACATGTATGATATCCCGTTAGAAAGCTAAAGATTTTAGAAAAAAATATTATTTCATACACAGGCTTTTAAACGTTAATAGAGAGTGATGAAAAGCCGATAAAACTAAGTGATTATTTTATATAATAATATAATAGATTGTTTAATAAAAACACATGTTTCTATAAAATTCAATTTGATTAATTATTTAATAGTTTCACTAATTTTTATCTCTAACTGTATTTGGAAATTCTTTAATTGATTTTAACAACGGTAAGTGAAAGGCGTGTGTTGCCCGCTCTAGATTTTTTGGATGGGTTGCTTCTACACATGTGTGCCATGCTTTGATTGGCATGTACTTTATTTGCTTATTAATACGGTTGTTAATTTCAATATATGTACTGTTTAAAATAAATTGTGGTTTGAAACGGCGAAGTGTTGCTTCTTCTTCTATACTTTTAAGCTCTTTCATTGATACTCATATTAGAGGAATTAAATTTCAAAATAAGAATTATTCAAGTTAGCAACTAACTACAAAACTATAACTACACCAAACATAATAATATATAAAAGATATTAAGGGATATTTGATATGAAAAAAATGCCTTATTAAAATAGCGAGCAGAGCTTGTATGTAAACTGATATTAGCGTGACATTTTGCAGTCTCAGTTTACGTTCGCAGTTACAAATACGTATCTTTGGATTAATTAAATGATTTTGGGTATCTCATTAGTGCCTAATTAATTTTCTTTGTTTATTCAGTCTGTGTACATTTGTAATCATCTGGTTTATATACATTTGTGTTTTTTCACAAATTATCATATTAATGACAACACGCTTAATCGCTTACGATAATATGAAATAGCAAATCCAAGTCTTAGGATTCAAAAGTATATATATATATATATATATATATATATATATATATATATATATATATATATATATATATATATATATTACATACAAATATAAATCTGTTCGTTGAAAGTAGTAGAGGTTATTTTTTCCTTCAAATACAAAAATACAGCTACCCCTACCAACTGTACTAAATATCCCAGATAGTATTAATCTTACTGAATTTGGCCTTACTAGAACATAAGAGGATGTTAGGGAAAAAAACAAAAAAAAAAAAAACTTTTTACCCAATTATATAAAATAAATTAAATATATGTAATTCTTCTTCTAATTTAAATGAATCAGGAGTTAAACGATGCTAAAATAAAGTTTTAATTATTACAATTTGTATGACATAAAATAATCAATTGGATAACGTACATAATTAACAATGAACCTACCTAAAATAAAGAATTGTTTAACAGTCCTTTGATTAATACAATTAACTATCATTACAGAGATATAACCTCCCTTGGCAAAATATTAACATATGATAATGAAATCAAGAATAATAAAATTCTTGATTTTACACCTCCGCTGGTCGGAGACTCTTTTATCCAGGAGAAAAAGAGTAAGGAACCAACTTACTAGAGTGGAACACATTCTCCTCCTTCCGTTTTTTATTAGACTCCACTTCATATATAGATTTGGAAATGCGTTTTCTAATTTTGAGTGGCCCTATTCTGACTTGGTCCAGCTTCCTCCTGTTCAAACTATTACCATTCGTTACATAGACTAAATCTCCTTCTTTAAACTCATGATCAATTCTTTTCTGGTTTACTCTGCTCTTGTTCCGTTCAAAACTTCTTTGTGAATTCTTGAACGCTTCTGCTCTATCTGTCTGTAAATTATGTCCCTTTTCCAACTCTTTTGGAACAATTTCAGAGGAAAAATAAAGTATTATGGAAATATCAGATCCTTAAGCATTAAGAAAATTATATAGAAATAGAAATAGAAAATAATCTTTATGAATGTATTATTCGGAACAATCTCTCCTTTTTATTTGTATATTTTTTTACCATAACATATTTAAACTATGATTAAAACACCGTAACGTTTCGAGGTACTATTTATGCCTCATCTTCAGATCTTTAAAAATCATCTAAATTACCATTCAATAAATATTATAAGCAACCATACAAACAATAACAAACATTATCAATAATTTAGAATTCACTGATCACTTAAAATATTTACAACTGTTTATAAAAAACTTTATTAAAATTCTACTTACATATATTTCTATATTATATCATAATATAGGTCATTTAATAATGTAATATTATTCATATTTAGTCCCTATATATGAATTATCCTGTCAGTCTGTTTGTATGGTTGCTTATAATATTTATTGAATTGTATTTTAGATGATTTTTAAAGATCTGAAGATGAGGCATAAGAAATACCTCGAAACGTTGCAGTGTTATAATCATAGTTTATATATGTTATGGTAAAAAAATATATAAATAAAAAGAAGAGATTGTTCCGAATAATACATTCATAATTAAAATTACTCTTCTATAATGATAATTGATATAAAATAACCTTTATTCTGGGACATAGTCCCTTAAGAAAAACAAATATG